>JASANC010002071.1:0-100275 GCA_030248135.1 Theristus sp. LFF4_11
AAAATTGAAAGGGCGAACCCAAAATCCGTGATCAGCGCATTGAATTACCCTGGAAAACACCCTTTTCTTGTTTTTCGTTTCTGAACCGATTTCGCCAACTTCCACGGCCGATTCGCCCGAAATCGTCACGATTCAGTATCTAGAGTTGCTCACGTAAGAAAACTAACCCAAAATCCGTGATCAGCGCATTGAATTACCCTGGGAAACACCCTTTTCTTGTTTTTCGTTTCTGGACCGATTTCGCCAACTTCCACGCCCGATTCGCCCGAAATCGTCACGATTCAGCGTCTAGAGTTGCTCACGTAAGAAAACTAACCCAAATTTTGTTATAAGCGCATTGAAATACCCTGGAAAACACCCTTTTCTTGTTTTTCGTTTCTGGACCGATTTCGCCAACTTCCACGGCCGATTCGCCCGAAATCGTCACGATTCAGCATCTAGAGTTGCTCACGTAAGAAAATTAACCCAAAATCCGTGATCAGCGCATTGAATTACCCTGGAAAACACGCTTTTCTTGTTTTTCGTTTCTGGACCGATTTCGCCAACTTCCACGCCCGATTCGCCCGAAATCGTCACGATTCAGCGTCTAGAGTTGCTCACGTAAGAAAACTAACCCAAAATTCGTGATCAGCGCATTGAATTACCCTGGAAAACACCCTTTTCATGTTTTTCGTTTCTGGACCGATTTCGCCAACTTCCACGGCCGATTCGCCCGAAATCGTCACGATTCAGCATCTAGAGTTGCTCACGTAAGAAAACTAACCCAAAATTCGTGATCAGCGCATTGAATTACCCTGGAAAACACCCTTTTCTTGTTTTTCGTTTCTGGACCGATTTCGCCAACTTCCACGGCCGATTCGCCCGAAATCGTCACGATTCAGCATCTAGAGTTGCTCACGTAAGAAAACTAACCCAAAATTCGTGATCAGCGCATTGAATTACCCTGGAAAACACCCTTTTCTTGTTTTTTCGTTTCTGGACCGATTTCGCCAACTTCCACGGCCGATTCGCCCGAAATCGTCACGATTCAGCATCTAGAGTTGCTCACGTAAGAAAACTATCCCAAAATCCGTAATCAGCGTATTGAATTCCTACGGACTAAACATTTCTGCTATTTTTCGTAGCTCAGATAAAATTTGTAAGACTGAAAAAATGATACCCAGTCAAAATGCTACGAATTTTCAAAAAATGCACAATTTTGACCCAAAAAATGCCCGGGCAAAAAATAAACTAAATTTTCAGATTCTACGGATGAATTTACCCGAGGAAAAATTCTTGTTCAACTGTGAAAGTGTCCCAGCTAAAAATTGAAAGGGCGAACACTTAAAACCAGGTAACAACCCTGCGAACTTTCAAAAAAGCCCAATTTTTACCCCAAAAAGGGGTCGGGGCAAAAAATTAACTCATTTTTCCAAATCTACGGATGAAATTACCCTAAGAAACATTTTTCTTCAACTGTGAAAGTGTCCCAGCTAAAAATTGAAAGGGCGAACACTTGAAACCCGGTGAAAACGCTGCGAACTTTTAAAAATGCCCAAATTTTTACCCATAAAAGTGGTCGGGGCAAAAAATTAACCCATTTTTCCAAATCTACGGATGAAATTACCCCAGGAAACATTCTTGCTAGACTGTGAACGTGTCGCAGGTAAAAACTGAAAGCGCGAACACATGTTGATGACATACCGGAAAAAAAAGAGATAGAAAAATAAGTAACACTGTTTTCAGAATAGGTTTTTCGTGTCTACAGCGTATGAAAAGTAGTCGGAAAAAAAATTTTTCGCGGCTCCAAGCACAACTTTGGGTGTTCGTTTCGTGTGCACAGAACCAAGTTTGTGGCTTATACTATGCTCGCTGGAGGAAGCGAGCAAATTTGAAAAACGCGCGCGAGAGGATAACGGCTCATATAATGCGTGATGCGCTGTCCGCTCGCTGACGCTCGCTCGCGCATCCGCATGATAGACATAGCGCAAAAATGCCTGACTCCCGCATACATGAATACCGTATATTTGGTCTTAACAAGATCCGTACACATGCAAGATGCATCCGTCAATGTCAAGAAGATCATGATTGCATACGTTTCATGTTCTGATTTTCTGCTCATTTAGCTTTATGCTTTGTTTGTTGGATGAGCTTTCTTGACGATTATGTACAGTAGCGGTTTATGGCGACGACACAAGACATGATAGACACCATATGGTGCATGTACATAGCAGAGTTTTATGACATACTTCACAGTTTGAATTCATACATATACACCATGGGATCAGAGAACACATGTAGCAGAGAGCAAGAGTGGCGTCCAGAAACAAACGTGCGCGCCACATGTACATAGACATATGTACATGAACATGTACATATACAACACAGATGACGACATAAATTCAGACTAGGAGGTTTTCTCTGTGTGTGTGTTGGCCGGAGCTCGCATGTATGGCGTATGGGTTTTGCAAGTGCGCCCCAGCTGTCAAAACGAAGCATTGTTGCCGCGCGTCAGCACATCAGGCAACTATGTGCGCTCATACATATACATATGCTTGTTATCTCTTTCTCTCGCGCGCTATTTGTATGGTGCATGCGTCTATGTATGTATGAATGCTTTGCTGTTCTCTCCTGTGGTAAATCTTCGCGGTAGGTATGTACATATGTACATGAATAGAAGTTTTTGTTGCCAAAATTCGTGGTTTTTCTTCAGAGGAGGACTGTTGAAGTTTTTCGCCTGTGAAGGTTTTCTTGAAAATGACAAAATCTGTTCGGTTGAGCGGCGGGACATGTGTCAGTGAAGGAATGGAAATAGTTTTTGTTTTAATATATAATGCTTGCACATGTACATTATTAATGTTTGTGTGGAATGCAGTCATGCGCACATGTCTGTGTGCACAGCGGTCCAGGTGGATTTCAAAGCATGAAAACATGAAGCACATTGTGATTCATGTGTGTTTTAAGCGTGGAAAACGAAGTTAAAAAATAATTTCGAGATTAAAAACAACCATCCGTTACGGTTAAACACGAACAGTATGTACACAAAGATAAACACAGACATGTAACTTGACCGTGAACATGTAGATATAAGCTAAGTATTATCTTTTCGTGCAAAGGAGACGCAGTGATGTTGAATGGATCTGAGGAACAGCCCATAGCTGAAAACTGAACGCCGCTGTTTCTGCCCGAACGTGTCAAGGATAATTTTATTGTGTTGAAAATGTGCTGATTAGTTCTGTTTTTTTCTTGCACAAAACTACTGTCAGATAACGTTCAGTTTTGCTGATTTCAAATTGCCGCGCCACCATAAAACATTTTTTCTATCTGTGCGTTCAAATGCATATTACGACACGTTCAATAAGGAATAATAAGCAAAGGAAGACACAATGTACATTTTTGAGGAGAGAATTTTTAAATGGTAAACGCAAACTACTTCCTTGGTTACCCAGCATTACAATGTACACACGTGCGATGCAGCTTTCAAATGGTAAACAAACCATTTGTTCAGCATTTCAAAAGTTTTACCGGTGGAATTTACATGAAAATTTTTATAGATACAAAGTACTAAAGAGACTAGGTTAGTAAGTTGGAAAGCATGAAGCTTTTCCTTTTCTGCTTTGCGTCGCAAAAATTTTCAGAGGTGCTTCTAATCAGGTCTTGGACAGCCAGCTCATTCCAGCTCCATCTTGAAATTTCATACATGTTCAAGTACTGTACATTGAAATTTAACACGTGTGTATAAATATACATCTCCGTTTTTCTGAACTAATATAATTCAATTTGAGTGCTACATTTATGTACGTACACACAATACAATACATACACACATACACATTGGCTAGCGTTACAGAATACAGAAAGTGTGTTCAAAAGTAATGAAACGTGCTTTTAAACAATGATGTTGAAGTTGAAGTGTTCTAAATATACGGTATGGCCGATTAAACATGGCAGCTTTTTTCAGGGTTCAAGGAGCGCGCGAATTTTGAATGTAAGAAAAAAGACGCTCAGAAATCAAATTGTGTGCCAAGTTTGACGCGTTTTTTTTAACTAACGGATCATCCGCGCTATTCTTCTGTTCATTCTTTTTCCGTTGCACACATGATTGGGAATTATGTTTGCATTTTGAAAAAGACAACTCCTAGTCTGCGACGGATCCCGCTTTGATGAACTGCCTCCTTTATTCGGCCATACTGTACCTTGTTTGCAAAAAAAGACAAAATACAAAGATACAGTATACATGTTATTTGTCATGTTTTCATTTTCTTCAAAACACACACAAGCCGTGCATCTCAAAACTCCAAAATAAAGCTGATATCACCTCGAAACAAGTCCCATGCGTTATGCATTTCAGAAACTGAAACTGGATGAAAACTGAACAGCACATAGTGTGCGTATGCGCATTTAGTGCACGTAAACTAATATGCCTTAAAAACCATATGTCAAACTCATATGACGCGTCAACTGGAACCCCGTGGTCCATCCGATTCGGAACGATAAGAAAAAGAAAAACAATGAAAATTACGCTCTGGAAACTCCGCGCGCTGACGTGTACGTATTGGAAGGCAAACAAACTAAATGTTTTCAGTGGCTCAGACTTCAGAGGAAACATTTTCTGAAATAAGTGTGATAATTGAGATGTTTTTTTTTCATTTTAGCTTAAAATCGCCCTTACTTTCTTTGTAACAACATGAAGTAAAAGAATCTTCTTTGTGATTTTTGTGCGGAAAAGCACAATAACTACAGACAACTCAACAAAGTTTTAACGAAGTTGAAATTTGAGAATTTTAATCTGTACGTCTCACTCAGCCAGCACAAACTCGTTTTCTTTCTGCGTGTATTTCGGTCAGTTTGAAGGATCATTCAAAGTTATATACAAACTGAATAACAATACTCACCACACAAAAGTTTATATCTGATAAATGTGCTGCTTCATTAGAAATGCAGATGAGGAAACACCGATATTATAAAATATTCAAAAGAAGAGAACACATTGTAACACCACGCCCACATGTAACCACTTTGGACCTCACCGGGTTTTGAACACGCTGAAAAAATGCTGGTGCGTATACCGTGTGATATCAGAAAAAAGTAAAACAATGTGTTCCACTATGAATGTATGACACGTTTCTGAGAATTTGTCACACCCACAAGCACGATGTCATTAAGGATGCTAAAACTCACATGAGAGGACGTTTTGACAAGCTGAAAGGAGCGACAATTTGGACCTGTACTCTGTTTTTATGGCGTTTTCTTCTTACTTGTTCTCAGTTTCTACCGCATGCCTTCGCGTCACCACGATTACTATATTCGCGAGTTAATTAGTGTCAAGAATTTCATGTTGAAATACAGAAGTTTATGACCGTTGTAGTATGAAAGTTACGCTGCGCACACAACACAAATGAACTTTGTATGATTGAAAAGCAAAATTGGTTTTTGCAAGATTTAACAAAAACGACCATTGCCTGGCTTTCAAAAGTATACGTCTGACAAACTATATGTGGCGGTAGATGCAGCTGCTCGCACAAGCGAAGCATTCATGCAAGAAATGAAAAATTGAACAAACTACATACATGTACATGTACAAGTGATGGTGAATTATATTGTGCAATCTGTATGCATTATGTGCCAGCCATCGTAAGATCTACTTGAATGGGTGCATATGCTCACACACACACATATACACACACCAGTTGAGTCCGCCTTGAATGACAGAAATAGATGCATTGTAGGTAATCCCGCTAGCTTAACGTTTCAACTTTCGACAATTGTCTATAAAAATGTGGAACTCTTTATGATTGCGTAGTGTGGCGAGGGAAATTGAATATTTCACGTTGACGTCAATTATACAATGTATTAATGAAATTTAGCATATAACACTCACGATAGATGAGAAACTATATACCGGAAACTTTTTATAACCAACCAAAAAGTGAGAAATTATGACGGCACGCGGTTAACTACAAGTCAGCGTACAAAGTTGGTTACTGTTGGCGTATGTGGTATGAAATCAATAACTTGCTAATAGTCAAAACTTTCAAGTTATAGGTACGTCATTAAAACCTGCCAATACCATATTCGGCGCCCTTAAATTACGAGTCTAAAAAACAGTAGCTCTACAAACATAATTTATTGAAGTTTTAATCATTTTGAAGTTTGGGCTCCACTGACAAAAACACACTGCACAGGAAAGTCACTTGTGGCTGTGGCCGTCGTTTCGGGCAACAAAAAATCCATCTTTTCGCCGTGTGTGTATGCTGTCAGGATTTCAAATTTGTGACAGCGTTTCCAGGCTCGGCAATCGTTTCTTTATGTGGACCAAAGCGTTAAGGAAACGAAAAAAACAACAACAAAGAAAAGTGCTTCACGTTTATGACAAATATAAAGCATCATCACTGTTTAAGCCATATCTTCTTTGCGTCCTTGATGTGTTAAAAAAGGACAACACATGTTTAGGTGCAGCACCACATTATAACAAGCAGGCCGCAGCTTAAACAGCTCAAATCGTTTTTGACGGCTGCTTCTTTCATTTTGTGTACTTCATCTTGATTATGGTTCAAATTGCCAGAAAAACCCGCATAACCTCTAACCCGCAGACAATACAAGAGAAAATAAAAGCGTGACATTGCACCTAAAATGCAAATATGAGCGACGCGTTTTTAAAGGTGGTTTTGCAGTGGTAAAAAACGAAACGACGTTCTGCGACTTTTTGACAGATTGGCATTCAAACATAGACGGATGAGTTATGCGCTAATACGGAACCGCTTATGTTTCGCTTTTTGGAACGGTTTGAGATTTTTTAATTTGAAGTAATCGATCTGCTGAACCTAATACATTATGTACATATACTTTCATTTTCTTTGAAAATATTCAAAAAACATTGCACGTCGAGCCAACATTGAACGAAGTCAGGATAGTTTACGTTTCATAGCAACTTTTTCAAAAAATAAGGTATACAAACATGTACACCGCTTTATAGAAATGTCAACCGAGGTACACAATAAGCTGTGAGCAAGATTTCGGTCTCGTGAAGATCTAAGATAAACCAGCTGTGATACGAGGGCATATATACCACAACCACTTAAACACGATTTATATTATACCAAAAAACACTATTCGGAGACCCCCGAAAAACTTAAGATATATGACTGACATGGGCATACATTGTATATACAGTATGTATGTACACATGTACAATATCTGCACAGTACACGGTTAAAAGAAAGGCCACTAAAGTACTTGAGCTGAGTAGCTCGCCTACACTTATATCATTGTCTATTGCATCGTACACGACGTACATATTTTAAAAATGCCTCTACTATACAGCGAGTGTGTCTGGCGTTTACAAATTTATATAGTCCTTTTTCCTTTTGACATTTGTTAAACCGTGCGTGGCTCCGAAGCCCATATGCATTGTACATGGACATTTCAATGAGGGATATTTATCTTTGTTTGAGAGAACATAAAAGACTTGGAATGCTGTGTTGGGGCAGAAAAACGGACGAAAAACAGGTTCGTGCCACATTGAGAAACGTGTATAGATTTTAAGAGAATGAGAGAAAAATTTTAAAAAATATGAGAAGGAACAGCCCAAGTTCGACTACCGCCCGGAATCGCACATATTATTGGTGATACTCCACAACACAGCTCAACACACTAGGTACGGCGAAACTTCTTGTTATTTTCCCCACGATGCCAAAATAACGGTACAATTGTACAAAATGTATGTACATGTATGTTGAAAAACTAATAGGATGGACTTAAACCTCGTGACATCAACTATAAGTATGTCCGTATTCTAAGGTGCATCTGCCTCAGAATGGAACACAAACATCCGGTACGACACAAGTGGTTGCAGCATTTACATGCGGCACACACACCCTTCAAACAACCGTTGCTGGCTCCATATTGAAATAAGCTGTTTGTTGTGGCTGTGGGTCGTTATAAGGATGCTATTTTATGATTATGTAATTTACGTTTTTAAACTATAAGAGCCGGTTTTTTGTGCTGTAGACTGTGGGATCAAAGCTGTTGTGAACCTCTTTTTTAAGATAAACAAATTATATGCGCACACAATGTGAAAAACGTGTAGCTGACTAGCTGAGATATTTCCTGGAAAATATAAATATATAATAAACACAATACCATCAAAATGTTTTATCCCGAATTGATCGATTAAAAATCAACGCATGCTATGCAACCGAGATGTTAATGTAATTTGAGCAGACATTGAGACATGCATGTTAAGATGATTACCGACATTTCAAAGAATACAAAAAATACAAACAGCTCCTACAAGTGAAAGATATGTATTTCGCTTTTTAAACAAACAAAGTGTTCCACTGAAAACTAGTTCCAGCAATTGGCATGCATGTGAAAAACGCACGCCTCCCACTTCCATGTACGTTGCAAATGTTCACATAAATGTACTAGATGTACCGCACGTGACTTAAAATATGCAGAAACCGTTCAGGATATGATACATCATATACCATCACATATGATACGCAGTGTATAAGGCAATGTATACCTAAAAGCATTCATGAAGTATTTGCGAAAAATGTATTCACATGACAACACTGTGGTAGAAAATGAAAATGAAAACGTATTTTTTCTTAACTCCCACATTTTACAATGTGATTTATGCTGGAAGAATATGAGAACATGTTACAGTGAGAACAAAACAGTGATCCGTGCCGTTTCACAAGGAGTCTTTCAACCACTACATCAGCAGTTCCTTTTGCTGTTAAACATCCTAATTTTTGTCGCCATTTGTAAAACCTTCTTGAAATTTGTTCCTGGACTGTAGTGGCTTACATTCGTAGAAAACTACAATAGAATGACTACCAACTAAATGACACAACACACCAATGCATAACGTCGCAAAATATACTGAAACTTACATGTTTGCGCATCTGAAAAACAACACACTGCAAGCACAGTCAAAGAGCAGAACAAATCGCAAGAGCCCGGCCTTGCATAATGCGCATGTTCTTGGAACAATGTCCGGTGGGATTTGTGTTCCATAACTTTTCCGTCGACCATTTTAACATGTACCATAATTCAACTGCGAAAGACATATACGCTGTCGTTACAACCGCATAGCAATGTGCGGGGGACCCAACGAAAACGTACGGCAGATTTTGTAATTTATGAGCATGTCACGCTTTAGTACTTTACAGTACACGATACATGGACATATGTATGTAAAACGGTGCGAAATTTTACGGTCGGTACATGGCAAATTTTACGGTCGATACATGGTAAATTTTACGGTCGTAAAACCTGCACGGTATCAACTGTGCTTGGTCTCGACACGATCTGGCTCACCTGGTACTCGTGGACGGACAATTGTTTGAAAATACAAGAGATGCTGCAAACTCGCTCAAAAAGGCCAAAACACACTCGTATTTTGTAAATGACGATGTACAAACAAATGTATGATGACGGATGTTGCACAGATAGTGTTTAAAATTGGTACGATCGTTTAAACGAATACACGGTTCAGCTGTGTACCGTATTATGGGCTCAACGGGTTTAGAATTTCTGTTTTTTTATGCAGCCACATGATACATGTTTGTTACATGCAAACTTGCGCGTACAAACAATGTATCTTTTGTTGTTCCGTGAGTTTTGACACATACTGCACGGCGCTACGTCAACACTGATCCTGTATACATACAATGTACATGCTCGTTTGTTTCGCACTACGTTTCTGCTCCGTGAGCAAGGAAAAGCGGGTGAAGTCGCTTGGGCATTTCGCGCATGTGTGTTGAACATTTATTGAACGTACGGAAAAGCGTACTGTTGTGGACTTTTGATGGTTTTTCTTTTGAATGTTGCGCCGCTGAAATTTATGCAAATTTACAGTCCATTGTATACAGCTAGCTCATTGGTTGGTTGCACACATGAGCAGTTGATGCATGCACCAACGCACGTGTGTGCAACCAACCAATCAGCTAGTTGTACAAGTTATATTGTACAGATGGACTGTACATGTATAAAATGGGTAAGATGATCAGTAATTAACGGTCACTTAAGCACCTTTTTAGTCAGGTTTTTAAAGTGATAAAAATGAGAAGTAAAGGCCTATTTAGTGAAGCGGCGTAGAAGCCCGGTTTCAAATCCAACTCGAGTCAAAAGTTTCAACTTTTTCTGATGACGCCTGCATCTTGACGTCGCATGAACACTTTTCTCTCTCTGCTCCAGAAATACAGAAGCTCTGCGGACTTGAAATTTACAAATTCATAAGACTGTTACTGTTTCTCATTTTCCCTGTACTTTTTCGCATCAGAATAACACAAAAAGAAAACTACTACTATTAGTCTCCCAACGGAACATCTGAAAAAGCGAACCCGACCAAAAAAACAATTTTAGAGTGATCTGGAGACGGTTGAAATTTATTAATGTACGCCATTATGTGCCGTATTCTGGCTTGTTGGTAGACCGAAGACAAAATGCGGAGTTTTGGTAATCAAGCAGAAGACAAAGTTTTTTTTTAAAGTTCTCAAGGATTTATTCAAGGTGCATTGAATCATGGTTACCGTATTTTTGAAACATGTTGTTCGATTCAGCATATAATTTATGACGCCAATAATAGTGCATCGATGGAGGTGACATCTGGTGCCCTGTCGGTTCATCTTCATTTTCAGCTTTTTTGGAACTACAGCATGGCCGAATAAATGAGGCAGTCCGTCAAGGCGGGATTAGTCGCTGACTAGGAGTTGTCTTTTTCAAAAATGCCAACATAATTTCCAATCATGTGTGCAAGGGAGAAAGAATGAACAGAATAATACGGATAATCCATTAGCTTAAAAAACGCGTCAAATTTGGCATACAATTTGGTTTCTGAACTTCTTTTTCTTTTATTCAAAATTCGCGCGCTCCTTGCACCCTGAAAAAAGCTGCCATGTTTAATCGGCTATACTGTACACTGTAAAGTTAGTCCCATGGGGGAAGGAGAGATTCTTCTTAATTTCGAAGTTGAAGATGAACCAAACGTTGTTTTGTCGTAATTCTTGACGAACACCAAATGTGTTTGCACCACCAATAATCACAAGTACAAAAATCGTCATTTTCAGCATTCTCATAACCCGGAAAACAAGCTGAACAACACGAAAAAGCTGAAGCAACTAAACAACACTTTGTATTATTTCACCTATCGACCATCAAGAAAGTCGACTAGATATCATTCAAAACAGCACCAAATGGCAACATCGCTACAACAAAAAATGTGGAAAACAAAAAGTGCTCATGCAAAAAACGCGCCACGTGCCATATGCGAATAGCCTCTTATTGTGTCATCTTGTGTACTGGTCTTTTTTTACTTTTTTTAGGACACACAGTGCCGTGGTGTGTGTGCGTGTACGTCTGTTGTGGTGACTAATGAAGTCATTGAGCTGGCGGAAGCGAGCGTTTCTTCCTTGTTCAAGCATCACAGACAGATTCTTCGGCTACGCTAGTCTACGCGTAAGTCCGCACCTACCGTACATGGTCGGTCTCGGCACGATTGTAACGCTGCAACCAGTCGGTGAACGAACCAACAGAAAATCTTCCTCTTCGGCTGGACGTGCTGTGACGTGCCCGTGACGTGCTGTGACGTGACTTGACCTGTCGTGACGTGCTGTGACGTGCCCGTGACGTGCTGTGACGTGACTTGACGTGTCATGACGTGCTGTGACGTGCCCGTGACGTGCTGTGACGTGACTTGACGTGCTGTGACGTGCCCGTGACGAGCTGTGACGTGCCCGTGACGTACTGTGACGTGTCGTAACGTGCTGTGACGTGCCCGTGACGTGTGACGTGACGTGCTGTGACGTGTCTTGATGTGTCGTGTGACGTGCTGTGACGTGTCTTGACGTGTCGTGACATGCTGTGACGTGCCACTGACGTGCTGTGACGTGCCGTGACGTGCTGTGACGTGCCGTGACGTGCGGTGACAGGCCGCGACGTATCGTGCATCCAAACGTCTATATGGACGGTAGAATTTGCAGGCCTGATTATGTTACACACCTAACGTGTGCGAATACGGTACGTCACGTGCGTCACGTCACGTCACGTCACGTCACGTCACGTCTCGTCACGTCACGTCACGTCACGTCCCGCATACGTCAGTATGGCCAAGCCAATCTCTTGTGTTCTAGAGACGATCATTAACAATGAAGCGTCATATATGTGCGCCGTCGTGCCGAAACAGAATACGATGGGTTAGAAACAGTACTTTTTGGGCGCACAGTTACGACCGCATTTTGACTTTGAACTCACACTCTGCAACAAGTCAAACATTGACAGCGATTTGTAAATGTCTTGGTCCGATTTGCAACCTCAAAAAACAATCGCATTCTTTGATTTCTCAAACAATATGACGTACGTAGTTGTCCATATTTGAAGCCTCAAAGGCAAGCTTAATCGGATGCATTTTTTTCTGTTTTACAAATGCCATCTTTGACAACAAAAAAATATTTGAGATATTCTGGCAACACGCTATAAATGACTATACACGTATTGGAATCAATGCAGCGTATGCGATAGTGCATCATGTCATTTTCTGCAGATTTTTCTGAGATGTTTTTTTGTTCGTGTAGACTGAAAACGCTAAAAACACCGATATGCGCATGGCATGGGCAATTTTGTTCGACTATAACTTAAAAAAAGCAAAAAAGCGCTTTCAGTTTTCTCGTATAGAGCACAATAATGCAATTGTCCTAAGGATACATGTGAAAACAGATGAAAAGCTTGTTTTTTGGTCAAGAGGCAACCAACTTTTTGTGCTATTGTGGATGAATGTCTTTTTGCAACAAAATATGCGGATCCGCACAATTTTTTTGTCGCAGTGGAAAACATCTGTCTGATCATAATGTCTGGTCTGAAACTGGATCACACACAATTGCGACACACACAAGAGGTGGCAACAGTTTT
Organism: Theristus sp. LFF4_11; assembly: GCA_030248135.1. NCBI lineage: Eukaryota > Metazoa > Nematoda > Chromadorea > Monhysterida > Xyalidae > Theristus > Theristus sp. LFF4_11. The sequence goes on from JASANC010002071.1 coordinate 12,895, forward strand.
AAAACATGTTGTTTTATCGCGGTTCCACAGGGTTTAAGCGCCGACCCCGCTGCGGTTTGTTTCATCTCGACAAAAACCAGAAAATAAAAAAAGCCTGATCGAAAAACTTTTGTAACTGATTATGGGCCATGATGGGCCACAACGCGTTGCGTGTGGAAGATGAACTTCCTCTTTTAAAAAAATGTTTTAACCCACCGCATAGCGTAACAGTGGGGAGGATTTAGTAGAAACATCTTCTGTGCCATAGACCAAGGCGTTTTTTGAACAGCGGCAGCAGATGTTCACAGATTGTAAAACAAGTGTGCGGATTGACAAAAAAGTAACAGAGTCCAGAGATGTACCATTAAAAATGCCAGCCAAAACGCAGTTTCGGAAATCTTTTCAAAAATTCAGCACCACACAAGTTCCCACAAATTTCCTGTTTGCGTTTGTTTTCAACAGCCAATTACATGTCTATCTTGCTTTCATTCCATTTTTTAGTCTCGCAAAATTAGTTTAGTGAAAGGCATTTTCACTACGACCTACACTGTTTCGAATTGAATTAAATGCGCAATACTTGATTGAATTTCTTGACTTTGAATTCGAAGCAAATTCAATTAAACCAAAAAAGCAGCCCATTTTTTTTCAAATATCAGATTTCAGAAATAAAGTGACCGGACACAGAAATGGGCGATCGAACGGTTAAAAAAGTTGACTCAGCCACCGCATCCGCTCGAATGGTTGACAGAGGTATTGTGGATTTATTGAAACGTGTTCAGACTGAAATGATGTCATTTGCTTTAAAAACGCCCGTTTGTCGAAGTACAGGCACTAAAATGTCAGTTTGGTGTGACTGATTCGACATTCACCATTTGTTTACGGGAAGAAATCGGCTAAACGGAAAGTCTGGTTTGCTGTGAACGGCAAGCGCATGTTTGGCGGCACATGACGTCATTTCAGTGGGACACGTTTAAAAAATAGATCATAGGAAAAACTAATTTCCGTTTTTAACCTCGTTTTATGATACAACAGCCATCCAGATCCAATCAGATTAGCTTTCAGGCGTTGGAATTTTGTTCAGTATTTCTCAACAATTTATCAGATGCCACCCTGAAAGAAGTGCAAGAAGCGTACGCGAAACTAACGGAGGGCTATCAGAATGACAACTGGCACGTTACGGCCGAGATTTACTCGCCCAACTGTCAAGTGTTCGCGCCAGACCAGCCGATGGTGAAGGGCAGAGAAGGTGAGCATGTACACTTGGCCCTTTTTGGTCCCCATATTGGCGAAGGGTTAAAAATTTTGGTCTTAAAATGACTCCGGGCCATAGTGACTGCGGCAAGCTATGTGGAACCCGGCTGATGAGCGTTTTTTATACAGAGAGGTCCAAACGTAGTGCGAGTTGAAGCGATTCAAAGTTGCACCCACTACTTTTGGACCACTACTCTGTATACTGTATAGGCACCGAAATGGGCACCAGTAATGAGTGGGCACCAACTTGGGCATCATCATCATGGCAACTTTTTTGCGAGTGCTGGCGGCCTTTCAATGATGTTGTTTTGACCAAACTTTTTGTTCAGCGGTCGCAAAATATTGGGAGGATCTAAAGAATCGACTGAAGGTGGCGAAGTTCGAGATCAAATGCGACGAATTCAACGGGTCGGACGATTGGTACTTTGAACGGGGCTATTATCGGCTGTTGGACAAAAATGGAGAGAAAATTGAAACGAGACGGTGATTGGTTTTTTTCATTTCCTTCGAAGAAAGTTGCCATATGTAACGATTGGAGTGTCATTTCCATATTTGTTAATTTTATTTTCAGCTACGTGAAAATCTGGCGCAGATGGGAAGGCGTATTAGGCATCTACACGTACATTTTCCATGTGATGCCGAAGCGACAAAAATAATTTCATCGTTTTAAAAAGTTAGGAGTTTAAAATTGAATTGTCTTGCTGCTTGTTGATTTGTCCGGCCTTTTCATCTACTTTGGTGCATGTCTGTGCTGCAACAAAAATTGCAGTATCTTTCAATTCTTTTTAAGCAGCGGCTTTTTTAAACTTTTCACGTTCTCTGTTGTGGACAACAAAACCGTTGTCTAAAACCCTGAGATTTTTATTATTGAGTTGTAATTGTAGCCTCGCGTCTCAAGTCGTATGCAATGAAGCAAATGGTGCGTTTAAAATAACGAAAATAATGACTCTTGAAATCAAAAGTGGAAACAGAATGACGAAAACACCAACAACATCAAAACTTTCGTGATTGTACTTCTTGCTTTTTTGAAGAGAACTTGACATGTTCATGTATAACTTTTGCGGAAACAACAGTTAATAAAAAATACAGATTTTTTGTCACTTCGTTGTTTGTGGTAATTTAAAGGAATTTCCCTGTCTATCTCGGCTCTATTCAATCTGAATCTGAACATGAACATTGTAAATTAGATCAACGTTTGCAAATAAAATCCACATCGCACTTCAACTATTTAAGCAGCAGCATTTAAAAAAAAGTTTTTTGTTTACAATCGATTCTGATTGAAAAACTGCTAATAACACCCGGACCCGGACTCAAGCATATACTGCAAAAAACACGACTCGATTTTCCATAAGTGACTGATTGCCTGTCAAGTTTCTTTGCAAACCAAAAGGCGGGCGACATTTCTCTGCAAATAATAATCAACAAGCTAACAAAGACGACTAAATGTTAGCACACTAGGCAGAATTGCCTTTTTTAAAGATTACTAAGTTTAGTAAAACCACAGTTTTATGCGGGAAAGGTTTATGAAAGTCTAAATGAGAAACACCTCGGACCCAGACGGAGAAATTGAAAAATTATTTTTAAAATTGCAAGATTTCGTATTGCACTTCGCGAATGCTTTTAGAGTCTTTCTTGTTGTCGTATTTGGGTAAGTGACAATTATGACAACAAAGACAACCTTGTGTAGTTCTTTTTGCTCCTTCCCTGGACTCTTCAGACTTCATCGAGAAACGTCATCGTTCATGCTTTTTACATAGCAGCTCATTTTTTTCGTTTTTTTGTCCATGTTCTTTTTTCTCTTTTGTATTATTGTCCGAAACAAACGGTTTTTGACATTTGAAAGGCAACGAGAAAACGGCGCGTCCAGTTCATGATAAAAATGAACAAGAAGCACCAAACACACCAAAACACACACACTCAACTCAATTTAAAAAAAAACGGTATTCGCGCCAACGCAGTGTGTTTTTATGGCATTTCTCGTGGCGCCGCACCATGATATGTAGAAAATGACTTTTGCGATTCAAGTGCACCAGAAAACGTGTTATGAAATCGAAAATAACGGAAAATTTACAAATGTTCATGTTCATTCGTAATGGCCAAACTCTTTTTTCAGAAGTCCTCTTGAAACTGCGCAGACGCAGCTACAACATGTAAGCATGCTAACTACACATATTCAGCATCTGTGATCGAACACTGGCAATAAAAATGAAAAAGAATTTGACTTGCAGTGAAATTTATTTGGACTTTGTTGAGCTGACTTTTGGTTTGCTGCAAATTCCGATGGTTCAGTTTCAAAAAAATTGCACGAAATTTCTTGGGTGACTTGAATTGAGACGATAAACCAGAGCGAAATTTCAAAGCAGCTCACTCGCGCAAAAATTTGTTGCGCCATTTTCGTGTGGTTTGCCATTTTTGCATCGCAACATTCTTCAATGCGTACTACTCGTTTTCAAGTCTCGACTGTAACAACTTCAGCTTGTCCCTTAAAAACAGAGTATTTCACAAGAGTTTGTGCGTTTTGTCGATTTTGCCATTATATTGTCGTATATTCTTGAAAATGTCAACCTACAGCGGGCCTTTGTTTTCATGAGTCTACAACGCACGTGTGAGCGCACGCACGTTTTCTTTCAGGTTTTCTTTGTCTGTTTTCGCAAAAATCCACAATCGTAGTACATAAACATGTAAGAATGGACTACAGAACACAGTTCTGAAAAACACCGCATTTTTGTTTGTTAGTTCTAAGCTGAAAAAATAACAGGTCCAGTATGCACGCAGTCATGCAAAAACATGAAGTCTTCACGCTGGCTCAGCAAGCTGATTAGGTTTTTTCCTTCAATTTTAGACTCAGGACACTCGTGGTGGAACACATGAACAAAAAACCATAGGACCGTAATAATCAAGTCCCAACACGTGTAGAACGCTTTCTACTGAAAAGAATCTCAGGAGTTTTTGCAGGTGAAATCGCATGTTTATCACCAGCTCATCGCCTAACGGTCATCCGAGCAGCCATTTCCTTCGCGTTGCCACTTCAGGGCGTTTTTAACTTTTGAGTTTGAAGCATATATGTGTTCATTTTAATTGAACCAAGCTTTCGCGGGACATTTTAAAAGCTTCACACCTGCCAGTAGGGATGTTGTGGGCCAACACTTTCGCTTGAGAGTCTGGCCTGCTTGCGTTTTCAGTGTTTTGCGGGTTTTGCCTGCGGGCCAGTACAGGCCAAAAAAGCCTCTGCGGGACGGGCCAAAACCCGCAGGCCCGTCCCAAACTTTGTGCGGGCAATGGCCCGCGCCCTTGGTCCGTAACATCCCAATCTGCCACACTCCGCTTTGGACCCAAAAAGAGACCAAAAATTAAAGCTGCAACTTTCCCTTGCATAGTCACCTGCATTACTTGTCTGAGTTTTTTGTTTTTTGATTTCCAGTGTTCACTTTGTTTGCTCGCTTCTACTTTCTGCTCTTTTCATGAAAATCGTAACCGCTTTTTCATTATTTTCAAAGGGGAGGAGCTACCGACTGATGTGTGCAAATTGTCGTTCTTTTATATGAAAATTCTCACCTGTATTAGCGTCTTGAAAAAGCAACTAATCGTCTCGCTACAACGCTGTACGTACAATGCACCGCAGCTTCCCGCATTAAAAAACTTATTTCAAGTAAAGAACCTTAGGGTGCGCACAGCTTTCTGATTCTTTCACATTGCGGTGCTAATCAAGGAAAGACTGTCCAACCGACCGGCTTATCTGCCTGACGGTTTTGCTTTCATAGTGACTCGGAGATTTTCACTAATGCACATGCCGCTTGCGCAGACGCGCGGATGCACAAAACATATTAGAAAGTTGTGCCGCCCATGTTTGTTTTACTCTCAAAATAATCTGAAAAAGTTTTTACATGTTGGTTGTTTTGAAGTCTGCTTCTTTTACGACATTTTATGTTGCTAAAACAAGTTTTCGTGAAAGGTGCACGCGCACAAAAGAAACTTCAGCCTCATTTCGCACCAAAACGCCAGATGGGTGCTAGCTGACTGATCTTTTTTTAACCGTTGCAATTTGTGCTTTTTATAAAAATTGATTTTCAAATATTGCGCTTACACATAGATTTGCATCTCTTGTATAGATATCAGATTCGATTCAACGGTTGTACTTACTTTGACCGAATAAAACAAAGGTGAAAAGGTGACTAAAGAAAGCAACAAAACTGTGAAAACGTTCTGCGAGGCTATACGTAGGGCTATACATGACTCACGCTTGAAACCGCTCCAAAACACACAGTACCTATAGCAGCAGAAAGTTTATTTGACAAAAACATTCCATCCATATTTCAAAAATTTAGAGTTCAGTGGCGCCGTGTGCATTTCTCCGCCAGACCAATGCATCATGAAAAGGAATGATGCGGGAAAAATTATGTCGGAATTTTTAGGGGCCGACTAGAACAATGTAACTATTATTAGGTACTATATTATATGGCGAACAGTGTATTGTATTTCCTTTCTCATTTCTGATTCTGAAAAACGAACTCAAATAAAAACAAGTCAGCGCACTCGGTCACAAACGAAAAAGTCACCATTATTGGAGTCACAGTTGGGCAAAGCTAAAATGAAGCATTGAAGTTTTGGCGAATGTCGCCAACACACAAGTGTTTTTGTGTTTTTTGCAATAAAGCAACTTTAAACATCCTATAACATATGCTGAATTTGTATTTTGTTTTGATCTTGAACTGATAAAAGAGGTCGACGAAGAATAAGAATGATTTTGAAAGTTTAAACTTGGAATTGAACTCTTCAGATGTACAAAATCAGAAATTCCGAGTTTTGTATTTATTGACATCAAAAACATGCACACGGCCGCGCTGCTGATTCTTGGGGTCATCAATTCGTTGATTTGGCCGCAGTCAAAAGCTGGAAATGGTGGGCGCTTGGTCATTTCTTGTGACTGTAACACAAACTTTGTTCATGTTTTAGAGGAGACTCAACAAATTTCTGATAAATAAACGTTCTTCTTCCCGGAACTCTGTGTTCTGCGACAAAAGTGACGCGTTAAAAGAAACACACTGTACTCCTATAGATACAGGATATAGATAGGATATCTACCTACTCCTGTATTTGCTCTCATACAAACAGGTTAGGTATCTAAGTAAGCTTGAGTTTAGCTCGTGTTGGGCTGGGACCGCACCAATTGTGTTCATGTTGTTGTTCTTTTTCCGTTCATATTTTCAGCGGATCGTCACCTCTGCTACAGCTGCATGTCGACGACGTACTTCGACAACTGGCTGTTCCTCGGCAACCATTTCTACCCACCTCTCGACTTCACCGAGCACTGTGCACAGCCCACAAACGTGGCACGAAACCCGACGACTCATCGGATCAAAATTGCACAAACGACAATTTCAAACGAAATCGTTGGCGAACCGACCGTACGAAGCGAACTGTGTCGTGGGCCGTGCGTTACGATAGCGGAGCAGTTGAACATTGGAGGTAACGGTGTAACAGGCTGAACACAAGTGAAAAATCAAAGCTGTTACAGTTTATACAAGCTGTGTGTCGTCATCATGACGTCATCGCGCTGTGCAGACCATATATGTCAGCAGGGTTATACACTCGGGGCCTGAAACCCCTAAGCTTAAGCCTATTAGGTCTAAGCACCTGTCCAAACCTAAGCATGAGCCTAATCCTAAGTCTAATCCTAAACCTGAGCCGAAGCCTAAGCCTAAGCACTGTCGAAGCCCAAGCCTAAGCCTATAAACATCTGTGGTTTCAAGTTTTTCTGATTTTCGTTTCATAATTCAGGTGTACCAATCGGTATCGGCTACATCCGCGGCTGTATTGATCGGTTGCTGCTGTTTCCGGACAGAAGTAAATCAAAAAAAGTTTGGCGAAACTTGCGCGAACTGGTCGACGTTACGGAGACTTGCCAAGTGTTGCGTTGGAGTGACTTTTTGAACGAGAAAATGGCGCAATTTCTGATGCCCGACGCAAAGGTGGACACGATCAGCAGGGTGGACGTTTGTGTGTGTTCCGGAGATCGGTGCAATGCCAGCCCACATTTGTGAACGGGCTGCTTTATATAAATGTTGTGTGTGACAAACTATCGACGGTGTCATGGATTTTTTGATGTCATTGATTTCATTCACCTGATTAGAAATTTGCATGTGTGCAATATTGTAGAATCCGTGTTTCCACACTGCTTACAACCTTCCCCGCCTGCGGTATTATTCTGGTAATACCGTATTACCTCTATTAAACCCCCCCCCAAAATTAAACCCCCCCCCCAAAAAAATAAACCCCCACTCCCTCGACAAGTTTCCAAATAATCCCCCCCCCAAAAATAATCCCCCATGGGGGATTATTGAAACCTGTTTGGAACACATACCCAGCGAATTCAGTGGCTGGTTGCCGTGAAAATGATGAAATTGTGCTACCAAAGGCCCCAAATGGATGAGTTAATGGTAATTTCATTACAAAAAGCTGTTGTAAAAGGAAATTTCTATGTAGAGTAGAAGTTTCTGCGACTTCCTTCCTGCCATGGAAGGTATTTTTGCCATTTTGCTCACTCCTAAAAATGGTTTCCAAATAAACCCCCCCCCCCAAAAATAAAGCCCCCCCAAAAAATAAACCCCCACCGCCAGAAGTCGCTGAAGAAATAAACCCCCATGGGGGTTTATTAGAGGTAATACGGTAAGTGATCTTTTAACATTGTTCAACTACTCTTTTTTTAAAAAAAAGCTCAACACATTCAACGTTATTGATGATCATTGTTTTGTTGCATTTTATCTATGCGTTTCCATTCCACTAATTCAACACACTTCAACTTGACAACCAGAATAAACTACTTCCAAGTACAACACTTCGGTTGTGTTTATGTACATGTGTTTATCGGTTGTTGACACGTAATGTTTTTGTCGCCTGTCACCTCAGTAACAGAGGCGACTCTGCGCAACATAGATTCGACGCTCGTTCGCTGAACTGGGCGTCCGTCGTCGCGTTTAATTTGCTTGCAAAAAGAAAAAAATTGGAATCAACGAAGGAAAATTGTTTGAACAGCAAATCAGCAATAACTCGCGTTCCAAGTTTGTTACTTTTTAAGAGCAAGCATCACAGCAAATGGTGTCCAGTTTGGTGTTCGCAACACAGTGCATTGCAGTACTTTATCATTTTATCATATATTACATGTGCGTATTTCAAATGATTATACGAGCAGCAACCTAATCATATCTTTGTTTTCCAACAAACTGGTTTTGAAAACAGCACGTAAACGCAAGCATTCAAACCCACTTGCAACGTGTGTGTTTCTCTGAGCATCCACTCAATTTACTCTGTAGTACATTTCAATTGTTTTTAATTGGTGTGCGCAATGGTGAATGAAGTTGTTGGAAAATTGGTGGTAGTAACGGGTAAGTATTTTTTCGTTTTCTGCAGCTTCGAAAAGGTGAACTCCGGAAAAGCCTGGTACCAGTATGCTTGACCGCGACGTTGCAAATGAGCGGAAAAGGCTTCTTAGGAGATTCTATGGTGATTCCAGTGCACTCCACCCCTTTCTGGCCAGGGGAAATTATAAATTTTTATTTTATCGGTAGTTTCATGGCTGTGACGCGGCAATTCACAGTGGCATAAATAAGTGAACTGGTGTGGCAGGTATTTCAAAGAATTCGGGTCACTTCACCGAATTTAAAATTCTCCATGTCATGCATAAATCTGATTTCAAAACTCTGCGCTCATTGAGTCGCAGAACTGGGAGAAAAAATCACTTTCACAACGATAATCGTCAGGTGCGGCCAGTGGAATAGGACTCTCTTGCGCGAAACTATTTGCGAGCGAATCAGCCACTGTTGTGTTGGTTGACATAGCCGACTCTCTCGAAGGGAGACTCGCGGAGTTGCAAGGTAGACCCCGTTTGTTGTTTTTATGGCTCAGAAAGACGCACATACTGCGTCAGTTGAATGGTTTTCATGCAGGCACTAATCATTTGGCGGTGATGTGCGATGTTTCCAACGCCGAAGCAGTCAATGCACTCGTAGAATCGGTACAACAAAAGTACAACAGATGTTCAGGTGAGTACCGTTTCAAAGCTGAAGTGATATGGCAGTCACATCTTTACTATAATTTAGGTATTACCTTAGGTTCTGTGACTTCAGTGCGTAGTTTCAATCGTTAATTCAATCGCGGCAATTCAAAATAAACTGACCCTGGCCGTAATTCGGGCACTCGGATCACTTTGCAATTTTGAATTCCCGCGTCGCGCATGAAACTGTTTACCAACCGACGTCTATGTGTGCGTATTGAGTCTCGGGACCAAAATAAATGATGACACCACTGTTCACATTACACAGACGCTGTCGTGCACTGCGCTGGTGTGGTCGGTGACGTGCGTGGTCTGGATCATTGCTCAGAGCAACTGTTTGACCACATCATCAGGGTCAACATCAAGGGCACGTTCCTAATAAATCGCACGTTTGCATTGCGCATGCGTGACACCGGAGTGAAAGGGGCAATCGTGAACATTTCCAGCATTGCCTCACACGGCTGGAGGTTGGTGTAACAACTCCCGTTCAAACGCATTGCTTGTCTCATATCGTCTATATTTCACGCGCCAGCCCCGCCTACGCGGCGTCCAAGGCGGCACTAGTCGGTTGGACAAAATCATTGGCGAAATCGGTGGCACCATTTGGCATCCGCTGCAATGCAGTCACGCCAGGCATCATCGACACGCCAATTTTCGTCAATTCAGGTTCAATGTCACTTTGTTACTGGCGCTGTCAACACGATTTGTCTCTGATCTTTTGACGACCACATTACACACTGAAAAACTGAAAACCATTTTCAAATACTTTTCAAAACATTTTACCAAACACTCCATCTTGTTTGACTACCGGTGGCAGCTAAACTAGATGTTTGGAAAATGTATGGTTTTCACGGTAATCCCGGAATCGTCCCAAGAATCGTCCCTTACAAACAATAATTTCAGATAGTTGAGACCGTGGTGCCGCTACAACATGTACATACATTGAATGACGATTTTATTACGGTAAATTTTGCAGGCATGTCGCAAGAAGACTGTGCCAAATGCCGCTCAGCCGACAACATTCGCGCGTTTGTGCCTCTGGGTCGCATCGGTAAGCCAGAAGAGGTCGCGGAGGTGTGTCTGTTTCTGATCAGCGATCGTGCGAGCTACGTCAGTGGCAGCGATTATGAGGTGCATGGGGGCACGGAACGATCTGGCTCGTCGTGATGCGTTGTGAACGTTGAAAAATGGACATTCCGATGTTGGAATTGAATAGTATTCTGACAACGTCTATTTTAATAAAGGACACCAACCACTGTCAAACTATAAATTATAGGGAATCAGCTGATTGGTTGAAGGTCACGTGATGCATGCTGCCTGTGCAGGACGACAGACTCCGACAGACGACGCTCCACAGCAATGCCTGCGCCGTGACCGCCAACCAACTATAATTTAAAGTTCAACTGTAGCTACTGAATACCAATGCTTCCCACAAAGCGATGAATCAAAATACATGCGTTCATTGAGTCAACTCTATATGACTTTGTGTTTGTTCTTTCTCGGAAAAATCACCAAATTATGACTACAATTGGTACATACACGCACAAACGCCGGAAAAATAATCACTCCGAAAAATAGAGAACTGTCATGAAAAATATGTTGATCACTTCTTTCGTCATCAACAACAACAACACAACGCTAACTGTTCGGTCGCACCTTCGCCGTGGTTTTACTGTGCTTGGCGGTTGTCTCGCTTCGGTGCACCTCAACCGGACTGTGTCGCTCGACAATTGGCGTCACAATTCGACTGCCTTGATGACCGTGCAGATCGCCGTTGAATTGCTGGTCGATTGGTGGTGTTGTTGTTGTTATTCTTATGTTGATTCCGTCATTTTTCTGACTGATCGACGATTTTCGACTAGATTTCCGATCGCCCTTATTACTATTATTTCGCCCCAGTTTGTAAATCCGCCCGGTCACATCCTGAATGGAGACGGTCTTCTGCGATCGTTCGACGACGTCCTCATTGTCACGGTCGTTGTCGTCGTCGCTCCAATCCTCCGAAAAGTAATCGTCGACGGACGCCAGCGGTGCACTGGCCGGACAGTACCGCCGCAACTGTTGACCATTATTAGCCAGCGGTCCGTTTTCGTCCGCTTTATTCGCACAGCTGTTCATTGTGTCCGCGATGATCTTCTCGGCGACCGTATCGTGGAAGTCGCAATCTACGGTCGCCTCGAGCACCCGACCGGCCATTACACGGCCGGCGCTTGCGGTCGATCCGGACTCGTGCTCGTGGCTGACCCGCATGAAGTTGTCGACGATTATGGTGATCGGCACTGCGAGCACGAGAACGCCGCAGAGGATGGCGCCGGTGGCGACGATTTTGCCGCCTGAGTTTTTGGTGTCAAGTTTGGTTTGTCTACTACTAAATTAGTTTAGCAATTAGTTTTTGTGCGCACGCACGGACACGACACTTAAAAATAGCCACGCGATTTTAGAAATCGTGTCGGGTGTGCTATTACGGACACGATTAGTTTGCGCACGGGATTTAGAACGACGTGTGTGCGTCCGGACAAAAAAAAACTAAATTGTGTTTTCGCATTGACTCTTTTATTGATTCTGCAACTGCAAACACGCCTAGCAGCCATAAAGAGCGGATCAGAGATGCAGCACACTCAAAATCGCTACAGTAAATCGCAATTTTGAATCACCGGCGTCAAGCAAGAATTTTATCTGCCAGCTAAAAGCGTGTCTTTATCCTTGAACACTGGAAAAAGATGATTCAAAAAGTTCAGCGGCAAAAAAACGTTCATCAGTGGAGGTGGTCTGCATTATATATACGCTCAGGCAATTTTTGTGTGTGTGTGTGTGTACGTACGCACGGACACGACACTTAAAGATGGTAACGCGACTTAGAAATCGTGTGTGTGCGTTATCTTTAAGTGTGTGTGTGTGTGTTGTCTGTCTTCAGACTAGACGTTTCCACTGACCAATGGTGCTCGGAATCATGTCCCCATAGCCGACAGTGCTGATCGTCACGATGCACCACCAGGCGCCGGCCGGAATCGAGATGAACTGTGTCTCCGGTGTGCCCTTTTCGATGAAATACAGAAACGACGAGAAGAACACGACCGCGGTCGTGATGACCATTCCGAGCATCGCCAGCTGTTTCGCGCTCGCCACCAGTGTCAGACCAAACAGCTGCATGCCTGCGAGCACGAGAATAGAACGGATGGCAACGGGTGACGATTGTGAGTTCACTTACAATGTGGCTCCAGCACAAACAAAGTGGACGAAAACGGCACGCTACCACAAAAAGGAGTCATTCTGATGGCAAAAGTATGTTTGTGCATGTACCACATTACTGAGCTGCGTGCATGTGAGAACCATGCCCGTGGTTGAACGGGAGCACGTGGTGAAATCTGCTGCCATGCAGTGCACATTGTCACAAAAATCACCATAACTGCGTGTATATGACAACAGCGGATTGAGATACATCACACGTTCCACCACACGTCGTGTTGCACACGCAGGTGTGGCATAGAAAACAAGCAAATGCAACAACTCGATCACTGTCTGCAGATCACTTACCTGTGCTGTAACGTCCGAGTTTGAAGATGCGCAGCACTCGAAGCACCCGCAGTATGCGCACTACCAAAAAAGCCCCCTTGAACTCTCGCAGGCTCTCCGTCGACACGCCGCACAGCCAGAGTGACAGCTCGAAATAGAACGGCAATATCGCGAACAAATCGATCAGATTCATTTTCTGCTTGAACACCGCAAATCGACGGCTAGCCACAGCCATTTTCGTGACGTACTCGCACGTGAACCACGTGATGCACACGTACTCGACGTACTCGAATAGCGGATGCGGCTCCCACAAGGTGAGTGTCCGACCGAGCGACGTGGTGACGTTACGCGGGCGCTGTGTGGACAAAAGTGACATTGGATGCTTGTGAAAAGCCTGAGCTAAATTTATGAGCCTAAGCTTAAGCCTGTCATAAACCTATAAGCCCAAGCCTAAGCCTACAAGCCTAAGCCTATAAGCCTAGGCCAGAGCCCAGCAAAAAAACGAAACCGGAGCTAATTGACGGCCCTCAAATGCGGCAATACTTTGAACCAGATGCGTATGTTTTCCTCTTTCGCGAGTGCCTCATAAACATCAATCATTTCTAAACAAAAAGTTCAAAAGTTCAAATAAAAAAACCTGAAACACTCGAACGGAGCCGACAATCAGCCCACCGTTCGACACCAGCACGGCCGTGATCGACAGAAACGCAAATATCCGTGCCGCTCTTGACGACTCGGGCACCTCGATCAGATTCCACAGGCGACGCCGTAGTTTGCCGCCGCATACGCCCGCAAACTCATCCTCGACGGAGAGCTTCTTTTCGTTGCTGCCGAGGATGGCCTGGACAAAGTGGACGCAGCTTACGAAACACCTTTATCTTGTTTGTCCGAAGGAAGCGGAGTAATGTTGAATGGATCTGTGGAAAAGCCGCACGGATGAAAGCTGCATGCGCTGATTCGTGCCCGTACATACATAGACCGAATATGAATGAAAATACAGTACTGTACTTGATAATATCCATCGATTCGTTGTATGTCGGCGCGGCAGCACGGTTCGATTGCTGATACCGGAATCTGCCAGTATCGGAGGTCGCGCAGGAAGTCGTGCGGACAGTAGCGCTTCGGCCGGTGCAGCACTCCGGACACGTACCAGTGGTAGATCGGCGCGAAACTCGCCGAAGATCTGTGTGTGTGATGATGAACGTTGTAAAGGGGCATTCATGAAGCAGTATTTAGTGACCGCGTAGCTACATATGTTTTAACACAGCGACACGTCACCAAATACTGCTTCATGAATGCCGCTTTAGACTTCGCTGAGAGCGCATCAACGTATTGTACGTGACAAATTTGTTTAGCTACCAATGTTTATCAACCAACAAAACCCGTGCGAAACGTTAATCATCGTGATCACGTGATGCACAGTTTCTGTGCAATACAAACTCCGCCCCGCACAGCAATGCCCGCACAGAAAGCATGCATCACGATCACCAACCAATCACCAGATTGCCTATAATTCAGAGTTCGTGTGTACTTCTCAAAGAAGAACTCGTCCGTGCGCTCGATGTAGTCGTCAGCAATGGCGAGCCGCTGCTTGCGGTCGGCGACACAGAACCGATGCAGCAGACTGCAGCCGCCGCGCTGCATGATCACCGTCGGACGCAGCGTGAACGACGTGCCGCCGACGTTCAGCCGCAGTACGCCCGGATCGACGCGCTTTTGAAACGCAGAGAAACAGCGCAGGTTCGACATCAGCTTCGCGACTGCAGTTAACGACCCATTATGCGGTAAAAAATACAGCACACGATTATGCAGATGATATATGCACATGTTCATGCACTTATTGATTGGTGCACATGCAATGCAGATCTAGCCGGTTTTTTTTGTGAGTGAAAATTGAAGTGAAACCTGAATCGATGAGAGCGTTGGTTTGTGCATGTGCATGAAGATAAGTGCACGATAATGTGCATCATCATGCGCGTGATTTTGTTGCACGTGTACTGTACACCGTATTTTTGAGCATGGCATTATATGGCATCATCCGTGCGACCGGTGTGTCATCTGTGCGGCTGCTGCTGCAACACCAGAATGCAGACGGCTCCTCAAATCAAAATTATTGCATTTTCTGTGTTGTTGCGGGCGGACAACAGCAGCACACTATACGGCACGTACCCGACACCGCAGTGCACGGATATGATTACTACCGTATTACCTCCAATATACCCCCATGGGGGATTAATACGTCAGCGACTTTTAGGGGTGGGGATTATTTGTGGGGAGGATTATTCGAAACTTGTCGTGGGGGTGGGGGTTTATTGGTGGGGGGGGGGATTAATGGTGGGGGGGGGTTAATGGGGGTAAAACGGTAGCATTAAGCAATCGGAATTGTCAATGTGGATTGCGTTTTAGCAGCCTGAAAGATCAGGGATTCACCCAAAAAACAAGAACCGTCAAGAACGCCTTTGCAGTCTTGAAAAGAGTTTTTGGCTAAACACAGAAACCAACCTGGTTGAAAAGAAGACGTGTTTTTTGACCGTTTTCTGGCCACTCAACAATGTTTCATATGATCTACTAACTTGTTGTGTGCGACTCCATCTCCGTGTCGCTGTCTTCCGCTGCCTGGTTGCCTAGTCGTATGCCGCCTCTCGACGAAAGCATGGCGGTTAGTAATTTTTCTCCGACAATTTTTGGTGGTTTACTTTGTTCTTCTTGAGATGTCGCCGGTTATTACCGTTCGCAAGACTCAGCACAACGGTAAAAAAACGCAAGTACGTGGTGTCTGTCGTTTTCCTTTAGGAACTCTGAAGTCCGGTGGGAGCAGTTGTACCAATTTAGAATTGGTTGAACGCCTTTTCAGTGCACTAAAACGTTGGTACGGTTTTCTGGAGGAGCACAAAAATTGAATTTTTGTTGACGGTCAGCCTTTTAATTTTTACGATTTCAGTTACCGCGCTCAAACATTGTGGTACGGGACCCCGAGAGTCTTCCAACAACATTCCCCACCGTTTTTTCTCAGAGTAACTCACTTCAAAAAAGGAAAAACATAGAAAAAGTACATGACAATTTTTTATTGGTGCATCGAACGATATTTTAAGAATACACGTCATTAACAATAAAATGCTGGCGCTTTCCACAACAGATTAAGGTTGCAGCAGGCTAAAAAGCCAAAATTTTGAAATTCGAAAAATGTTTCGAAACTTTGTTGGAAAGCCTGGCAGCACGCAAAGTGATCGTTGCAGAAAACTACGCGGGTTCCATAAAATCATTGGTTTCACGCACAACATTAAGAACTGCACGTGCAATACAATCGAACTGCAAATAATCATGCGGTAAATCCGATTAATAAAAAGGATTAATTTCGAACATGCATTCAATAAAAATTGTGAAACACTGAAAACGGTAAATGCAAGCGTGAAAAGTGTGACTCTTCAAAAACAGGTGAATATTTCGAATTTTTAACCTGATAGATAGCGGTACACAATACACATTACTCAAAATAAGTGTTGTGCATTCGAGTGCTAAATGGTGACGCAAAAAAAACAGAAAAATAATAATCTTCACAATTTTGTTCGCTCAACAACAAACACACAAGTCAGATGACAGATTGGACGCTATACACTGGGGACATGTGGACAGCGATGTTTGGTGTATCTTAATGAGAAAACTTCTTTTTTAAAACAAGTGGAATACGCATGTACATAATTACTGAGATACCATTGGTCATTCCGTAAGCGGTTTTGGAAAGGTTTTTTTACGTTTTTGGGTTTTTGACTGTTTGACATAGGAGTCTCGTATCGTGTTAGTTATATTGGCACTTCTCTATGCCGGAGTCAGTTCAGGCAAGTTTTCGTGCAAGACAAACCGCGGTTTTTTTACATGAGAGACGCACGCAAAGTCGCAAATTATGAGACTAAATGAACTTGATGTATGATGAAAACAGAGAAAAGGGACTATTAAACGCTTAAAAACAGACCTTGCAAATGCCAGGTTGGAAATCTGCGAATTGAACTCGAAGACGCAGAGTTTGACACAACATGTATACAATGTATGTACAGTACCAAAACAAAGAATGTCTGTGAATGTTTATTGGCCCAACCACCGTCGAAAACACACACAAGGTAAACGCACTGAAAAAATGTTAAACAATATTGAAAAACCGTAATGAAACCGTTGGAACACTCTGGCAACTTTTTTTATTTTCTTCAAACACATAAACAAACTTTTGTTCACAAACGTACGGTATGGCCGGTTAAACATGACAGCTTTTTAAGGGTGCAAGGAGCGCGCGAATTTTGAATGAAAGGAAAAAGGCGTTCAGAAACTGAATTGTGTGCCAAATTTGATGCGTTTTTTAAACCAATGGATTATCCGAGCTATTCTGTTCATTCTTTATCCCTTGTACACATGATTGGGAATTACGTTGGCTTTTTTTGAAAAAGACAACTCCTAGTCTGCGGCTGATCCCGCCTTGATGAACTGCCTCATTTATTCGGCCATACTGTAAACGACAAAAAGCCTCCGTAGTCTGAAGGAAAACCGTCCACTCCAGTATTGTGGATTTATTCAAACGCGTCCAGACTAAAGTGACGTCATTTGCTTTAAAAACGCCCGTTTGTCAAAGTACAGGCACTAAAATGTCTGTTTGGTGTGACTGATTCGACATTCATCATTTGTTTACGGGAAGAAATCGGCTAAACGAAAAATCTGGTTTGCAGTGAACGACAAGCGCATGTTTGGCGGCACATGACGTCATTTCAGTGGGACACGCTTAAAAAATAGGTCATAGTAAGTAATCTTGCACGTACACGCGCGCACAGCACACGCCATATGTTATCCGATAAACCTCAGCTACATTGTAGGCCTGGTCTAAGCCAAAGCCTAAGCCTATTCCTATGCCTATGCCTATTCTTATGCCTATGCCTATTCCTATGCCTAAGCCCTGCCTGGTGCGTGCGTGTTCGGTTGTGCCCGTGCAAGAGGACTGACTTAATCTGGCTGGGTCGTTTTTGAATGTAACGTCTTCACGTTTGGACTTTACAAAAAATGTCTTCTTTTTCAGTTCCGGGATTCAGTGCGTTTGCAGGTGTCGAAAGGAAATCAATTTCAAAACTAAAGGGGTAATTCAAAAAGGTCTTTCGTGATTCTGCCGTCTCTCAGGGTTGGTCACTTCACAAGTTCTAAATAATTGCCGCGTCATGCATGAAACTGTTTTACTTCTCTCCGCATGCGCGCATCAAGTCGCAGAACCAAAGGCAATAATAATACATATGATATTTTATATTGACCCCGAGACTCAGTACGCGCATAGATACTAGGTAAACTGTTTCATGCAAGACGCGGCAATTCAAAATCGGCAAAGTGATCCGAGTCCCCTGAATAGGCGATTTTGAATGACCGCATAAACATTGAAACTGGTTCGACGTCTGCAAACGCAATGAGTCGCAGGACCGAAAAAAATACAATAATAACAATAATAATAACGAATAGCAAGACTACGATTTCTTGAAGCAAGCGCCGAGATTGCAGCTCCTGACGTCCGACAGCACCGGACACGGGTAGCCGGTCGACTGCGGGTGTTGCACGATGACGCGCGTGCGCGACTGCTGCCCGTGAGCGCAGGTGCGCGTGCAGGCGCCCCAGTGCGACCAGTGCGTCACGACGCAGTCGGTCGAGGAGCCCGAATGGGGACCTGCCAGTGACGCAGCGAATAAGGACAACATGTTTGATAGTTTAGAAACATAGTTGGATGGGCTCCCACTATTCACTCTTGTTAATGTGTGAGTTCATATCTGGAAACTATGATCTTTTATTTTGGTTCCGGGACTCAATGCGTTTTGCACACGGGGACAGGAGGATGTTTCACGGAATTCAAAATTAGGCTACGGTAGACTGACGTCTTACGGGTTTGGTTCGGTTGTGGGGCTTTTCCTTAGGATATGAAACTGTTGTGCTCCTGAAACGATAATACACGCTGAATAAAAAAATGTCCGAAGTGGTGTCCGGAGCGCTGTCCGTGTAAGCCTCTGTAGCCCTATCCGCCCTCGTAGCTACTGCAATGTTGCAAAGCCGAGCGTGGCTGCGCATCGCTACTCCACTACTGATGAAGCTACTTTTCAGTTCCGGGATACCAAGCGGACATCCCAGGGGACCGGAACTCCGAGCGGTCAAGACGCAAGACACCAATAATTCGGGCATTTTTTCTTGTCGTGTACATACCAAATTAGTGTTTTTATCCGTTTTACTATTTTCGACAAACAAATTCTGGACATAAAATTTCGACCACATTGTGTTGCCATGTGTTTAGTCAAGTTTTGTATTATTGTTTGTACTGTTCTGTATTTCTGTGGTCTTGTGGTAAAAACTAACATCGGAAGAACTTGGGGACGATCAAACACGCTTTCAGTCTGTGAAACCTGTGACGGGCGGCGCGATCGGTCCCGGATAGGGCAGCGGCAGCGGACGGGGCAGCGGCAGAGGCACGGGCACCGGGCACGGGTACGAGTTGCAGTCGCGTGTTTGGTCCGTGCCGCCGGGACACTGGAAGCCGCCGTAGTTGGCGTACTGCAGAATGGTGCGTCGTCGCGACTGGGTGCCGGTGCCGCACGGCTGCGTGCACGGAGTCCATTGCGACCACGGAGTCGTCACGCAGTCAACTGGGTGGCAAAATGGTGGATTTGTTACACCTTAGAAGCACGCTTATGTATCATGCCCATTCGCGAGCGAAGCGGATATTCTACCTTTTATAAGCGTCTTCCGCATTTTTAGATAATAACGTTGAGAGTCCTGATTTCTGTTTGCAGATATCCGCCGATACATTGGATGTGCGGGTATCAAAAAAATAGGGTATAAACAATAAAAAACTGCTGCAGAAAATGCGGTTTGTGCATTCCAGCCTATTGAATCTGGCTTGCTGGTTGGCTGCACACCAATCTGGTTAGACCAATCAGTGAGCGAAAAACCAAAATGCAGCCAATTGATTGATTGCCTGTGATGTACAGTTTCACTGTGTGAAATTAGGTAAGGAACTCCGATAGAATGTATAAATCCGTAATTCGTAAATCCCTCGCCAAGAGAGGGCGGGACCAGCCGCAAGCTCTGTCCTGGCGGGAGGCCTCTAAAATCTCACAAATAATCCTCAAGAAATCCACTCAAGAATCCACAGTTTCTCTCATTGCGAAGATTCAGGCCCGAAACAAAATAAAGTCTCATTGGTAACGCAAAGACTCGCACCAACCGGGGCAGTCTCCCAAGTTGCACGTCTGCGAGTCGCTGGTGATCGGGCACGGCTGTCCGCCGAGCTGAGCGTGCACCAAAATCGGCCGATTCCTGCTCCGGTAGCCGGAACCGCAGGTTCGCGAGCAGGGACTCCAGTTGCTCCAAAATCCGACGTCGCAATTGACTGGAACAACACATTTGTGATTTTTTATTTGGTGCGCTATGTTGATGTCAACACTAGCCTCAGTCGATAAAGTCGCAAAAGTTTGTGCGGTAGCAGCAGGTGTTCATAGAGACAGCCGTTTGCGGCAGTGCTATTTGTTACATTATTTGTAATGTGAGGCGGAAGTGATGTGCAGTGTGAGTGCGTGTTGTTGAAAGGTGTGTTGCAAAACCTAGCTTCCAACAGCTAATCACATGCCTGCAATGCAATGCCTGAAAGAGACTAAAGCGGCATTCATGAAACAGTATTTCGTGACGTGTAGCTGTGTTAAAACATAACTACGCGGCACTAAATACTGCTTCATGAATGCACCTTATGTCATGTCGCGGTTTCAGCACATAGCAAATAGAAAGGCAAATGTTGTGAGTTCGCGATACAGTTCGTTTGAACTGCTAGTGCGTGATTCGCTTGTCGGTTGGTCAACGAAGTGACAAATACCGTAAAGTCTTGCATATAAGGTCTACTTATATAAATTTAAAAATCAAAAAATTCTGAAAAAAGTGGAATTTCGTGTGACAACCTTATAAGTGGGAGGAAATCTTATAAAGCGACGATTAGGAATTCCGTGCCTTATAAAAATAAAAATTAGGATTTCGACCCAGTCAAAATTTTGAATTTTTTGGTTTCCCGCCGTGTGACACTCCGCCCACTTTTGAGTGGGGGTCTTGGGGTTTTACAAAGTGGGAGGAACCTTATATGCAAGACTTTACGGTATTTTAATGTGATAACGCCTAGGCGTCCAAGCAAAGCCCAATCAGTCTGTTGGTGGTTTCTAATTCTATGGAATTCTAAAAAATCTAGCTCCTGTCACTGGACACGACTGACTGGAACAAGGCTGGTTGTTGCATGGCTGTGTTTCGAGTTTGGGCGGACACGGGAAGCCGCCTGCCGCAGGTAACTGATGGATCAGTCGCTTTCTCGATTTCTGACCGCCTCCGCAAGACGCTGAACAGGGCGTCCACGGTGACCACACGTCCATGACACAGTTGACTGTATAGGCAAAAGGAATGGTGGGTGTGCGCGAAACGTGGGTTTGTTTTTGCTGTGCAACATTTTGTGTTCCTATACAAATGCGCGCTGTCTTCCAACTAGGAAGTTATCATTGTGCTCTGGTGTTATCGAGTCTTCCATGTGTGCATGCTCACATAAAACAGGTTATTTTACAGTCAGTTAGAGCAGACATTCGGTTGGTTAATACAGCTACATAGAAGCGAAAAAGCAAAGCAAGGAAAAAAACAAAATCAAAAAAAAATCATAAAATTAAAAACAAAGATAGATTTTCGTCCGGCTGGATCGCATCCGCACGCACTTGCACAACTTTGAATGTTGCACGGCTGTGATTCTTGTTCCGGCGGGCACTCGAGCCCGCCGAACGCAGCGGGTACGACGACCGCACGATTGCGGGTTCGCTCACCGCCGCCGCACGACACGGTACAGGAGCCCCAAGGTTGCCATTGCGTGATTTTGCAATCGACTGGATCATTGCAGTGGAAATGTGAACAAAAAAAAACTGATACAATGGATTGGAAACGGTTTTTCAAAATAGATCGTCTTCATTCATGCTTCGATTGGCTTGTCGCCATGTATCTTTTTAAGTCAGCTTTCGGGATTACCGGGTGATACGCTCAAAAAAGGTGTGTCCGTCCAGAACACGCAGCGGTTAATCCGTGCGGTCCAGAAAAAAAACTTTTCATGTGCGTATGTTTTTCTGGCATTGATTGTTGTCGTGCTCAACAATTTTTGTCAGTGGATACGGTATAGTAACTCCATTCTTTTTGCTAACCGTTTTCGTGAAAAAAAAACAGAAAAGATTGAAGGAGACTTCTATGAGAACAACACATTGTATCTAGATATGTACCCCCAATCATATTGTGCGATTTCTAAAAAAATGGAAATATTGAAGGAGACTTCTAGAAGAACAATATCAATCAATTAGTCATATCTGATATTATGCGAATCGACCACCAACTTGGACACTGCTGAATGTTGCAGTCCTGTGAGTCCCGCCTCGGCGGGCATTCCAGACCGCCGTGCGCTGCCTGCACGAGAATTCGCCGATCCCGATATCGCACGCCGCCGCCGCAGCTTGCGGAACACGCGCTCCACGCTTGCCACGGTGTGATGCGGCAGTCGACTTTAAAGGCGCATTCATGAAGCAGCAGTTAGTGACGCTAAATACTGCTTCACGAATGCGCCTTAAGAGAGCGTCGAAATGAAAAACGCACTGATTATTATTAGTGTTTTTGGAACGGATATTAAGAAAATCATAAGAAATCAGGAGAAAAAATCCAAGTTATGACATGGTGTGTGCGTGAGGAGAACAATGGTCTTATTGGTTAGTGTAAAAACGGAGAGGCTGGAAATGAACTGAATGTTTGAAAATGAAAGCGACAAAGGAATTTCGCCACATATCGCAAAACAAGAAAAAACTATGCGCAAAGTCGACCGAAACGATTGACAATAGAGCACAAATAACGACCGATAATATCACTGAGAATAATTCAACTCATCAGAAAATAACTCACAAAACAAGCGTTTTTTCACCGTTTCCGCATGCTGACAACACCAGCAGAGTTTTGTGAGTAATTCCAACCAATCAACTGCACTTCATATCTCTTTTTCAAACAGTCTAATCATGCAAAACTTTGTGTGTGCGTTTTTTCATGCTGCTCAACACCACTAACCGGCGCACGGATGCGTGTTGCAGGGTCGTTGATCGTTCGGGTACGGACACGGGCGGCCGGTGCCCTGCGGCGGGCTGATGACGCTCCGTCCGCGACTCTGCAGGCCGCCGTTGCACGGCTGCGAGCACTGAGACCACGGTGTCCACTCGGTGACCGCGCAGTCCACTGTAGAGAAGAGCAATTTGAAATGGTTTTCTGAACTTGCACATCAGCTACTCAGTTTTGTTTACGGTTTGTTACTTTCTTCGCGTTGGTGGTAGCGCGTTAGACCCCGTTGTCTGTGCGCTCGGGGGATCGAGCCCCGTCCGAGGGATGTATAGGCGCTTAATGACAGAGAAAACCCGATATGGGCACCCTACTGGAAGGCGTTCTCTGTACGCTTGTCTGGGTATGTTCTGACAAAAATTTTTGCACAAGTCAATTTCACAAAGCATACCGTATTACCTCTATTAAACCCCCCCCAAAATTAACCCCCCCCCAAAAAAATAAACCCCCACCCCCTCGACAAGTTTCCAAATAATCCCCCCCCCCAAAAATAATCCCCCATGGGGGATTATTGAAACCTGTTTGAAACACATACCCAGCGAATTCAGTGGCTGGTTGCAGTGAAAATGATGAAATTGTGCTACCAAAGGCCCCAAATGGATGAGTTAATGGTAATTTCATTACAAAAGGCTGTTGTAAAAGGAAATTTCTATGTAGAGTAGAAGTTTCTGCGACTTCCTTCCTGCCATGGAAGGTATTTTTGCCATTTTGCCCACTCCTAAAAATGGTTTCCAAATAAACCCCCCCCCAAAAAAAATAAACCCCCACCCCCAGAAGTCGCTGAAGAAATAAACCCCCATGGGGGTTTATTAGAGGTAATACGGTATTTTACATTTTTCATAAACGCACACAAACCGACCAGCACAGCTGACGTAGGTGTTGCACGGTCGTGACTCCGTACTCGGCGGACACCCGCGTCCTCCGTACGGCGGGCGTATGACGGAGCGAATGCGGGTCTGATGGCCGATGCCGCAGGTGACCGTGCACGTACCCCAGGTACCCCACCCGGCCATGAGGCAATCGCCGCGGGGCACCGGATCAACGTACACTGAACCGCCGCCTGCAAGCTCAGTTCATAGTGGAACTCTAAGGTATAGGCTATCATCAGCTGGTTAGTTGGTGATCACGTGATGCCTGCTTTCAGTGCAGGCGTTGCTGTGGAGAGGGGCATTCTGTTTTGCACAGAAAGCATGTGCATCCCACCCTTTTAGCTGATAGCCTACAAATGACTATAGAAACATTTTTATGCTTATCGCTCTGCTCAAGTTACTTCTTATTTTAATGGGATCCCCTTAGAACAACCTCTGCAGAAGAAAATTCATGATAAATGTCTTGTGAAACTGAGAGTTTTGTTGGGATTAAACATTTGGTCCAACATTTCATCAAGCTGTGTACCGCCAATAAAGTAAAATATTTCGCTGCCTTTAAAAAAAAGAACCAATAACGCGCCACTAAGAACGTCTATACTGTACATCACGCAAAGTTTGCTTAGCTACCACTGGCATCTGATCAACAACTTTGTTCAGTGGACGTTTTCAGTGTGTCCAGTGGATGGTATTGATTTTGATCAAGAGCGGCCCGACCGACCATGGACGCAAGGTTGCAGCTCGCACGAGCGCGTCTCAGACTCGGACAGAATGGGACAGACGAGATTCGGCGGTGCCTGCAGCGCGATGCGCGTCCGCTTCTGATGACCGAGGCCGCAGGTTCGCGTGCAGGCGCCCCACGCGCTCCACTGCACCAGCAAATCGTTGCAGGTCACCGGGACAGGCACGTTCGCTGGAGAAAAACAGTACACACAAAATAAACGTGCTGCCGTGACGGTGCTCGTGTTGGTGCCAAAATGGCGCCAGTCTTGGTGCCGATCTTGTGATGACCATATTGACCATATTCATGGTGAAAATGACAAAAATCAACACCGTGAACGGCATGCCGTTTTAGTGCACTGGTCAATTCAACGCAAAACACCACTTACATACAGTAAACTTTTCAACTTTGAAAAAAGGCGCCTAGGAGGCCAGGAGGGCACCAAGATGGGCACCATTAAGGTGTGGGCTCCATCATTGGCAACTTTTTTGTGTGATATTGGCATAAGCAAAAGCTACTTTTAAAAAACAAAAAAAACACAAACAGCCGTTTGTTTACGCTGCTGTCATTCATGTTTACTTACACGGTCGAACACTAAATTATAAGCAATCAGCTGATTGGTTGGTGGTCACGTGATGCATGCTTTCTGTGGAGGCGTTGCTGTGGAGGTGAAGTCTGTCCTGGACAGAAAGCAGCATGCGATCACCAGACACCAACCAATCAGCTGATTGCCTATAATTTAGTAGTTTTAGTTTGAAAAGAAAAGAACAAATAAAAACGGGCGTGTGCTAACGCTGTGGAAGCGGAGGGCCGGGCAGCGGTGGCCCGGGTAGCGGTGGTCCGGGCAGTGGGCCCGGGAGCACCGGATACCCGAACGAGCAGTGCAGTCGGTGTGCGTTCAACGCCTCGAAGATCAGGTTCAAACTGAGAAGCTCAGCTACTCGCACGTGGCAGGCTAGATGAGAAATGAATAGTCAATGACAATAATGAAGCTCAAATTGCTTAATTAATCAAATAAATATCCCTAAATTAATACTGATTGGCTGAATTCACTCGCTGGTAAATTGACCCCACCAGTACACGTAGGAATTTGCTGCGGCAGTAAAATTCCGTTCACATGTCATGTGATTGAGTTGTTTTTTAATATTAAATTTAGTAATTTAGTAAATCGACGTTTCAAAAGTAAAATATCGAAAAGTCAGCACAAACGATTGCAGTTTGCCGTGCCCGCATTGCCCGGCTGCACCGAGAATCGCGTGTTCGACTGTTCATTGCCGGACAACGGATCCACGCACCAGCAGGTGCTCCGATAGACGTCGCATTGAATCAGATTGTAGAAACCTGGACAAAGAAAGGCCATCAAAATGGTGGGAAGGTAAAACAAGAGAAGATATTCAAGAGACAACACCAGAAAACAGCACACTTTAAAATCAACAGTTCGATCACATTTTGGAGAACAACAGTTTGTTGATCGTAAAAACCAATGTGGTCAACAGTATTGGACAACAAACTGTGGAATAAAGTGGTTTGCTACACTTGCATTATGGGATTCCGTGCCACACAGTTTTATCGGAGTTTCCTGCTTTTTGCGAAATAAAATGACTTGACTTTTCGACAAGTTCAGAAATCCCGATATCTGAACCCCCGAAAAGGCACTCACCATTCGCCGTGCATACGGTACCCTGGAGTACGTCGTAGTTGCGACCGCAAGTCGGTTGGCCCAGTGGAAACGCCCGTTTCGACAATGGAACGTCTTCGTCGTGTTCGCTAATGAAAATGTCCAATTCTAAATGGTCGTTCAACACACGCTGCACCGGCTTTTTCAGTGGGCTGACGCATTTGTCTCGGCAGACTGACTCCGACTGGTACCTAAAAACAAAAAATGAAGTGTCTAATTTTAATAGTGTCTGTTGACTCGCGACGGGGTTTCGCCGAGACGAGAAAGACAAGCAAAACACCCGCGAGACGCAGCAAATGACAAGACGAGACATGTCTCGTGGCGACACTGGTAATGGAGGCAGTGTTACAAGAGCTGACGGCAAGTTCAGTTACTATCCTAAATGAAAATTTGAAACCGATCGTTCAGCTGTCAATTATGCGTTTGCAATAATTTTTTTATTCAGTTATATCTGAGCCGACTGGCTTGACAAACGGCACAACACTTCAGCTGACACTTTTTCAACTCCATCTCAACTCAACAGCACCTCAAGCTCGACGTCTATCGATATTACCGTGTGAAGCTTGTCTTATTAAACCTGTCAGCTTTTCGCAGCGCAAAAAGCACGTAAAAATCAAGTGAATTAAGAAAGATTGGTCGTTTGGATAAAATGGAAAAGCCCATTCGTGTAGATACGGTTTATGTCTTCTTCCCAAGTCGATCGCCCATTTTTGATCAAAAATTTGCACTCGATACTTTTTGCGAAACAGTGACAGGTTTATTTGGACAAACTTCAAAGAGCAGGCAACTCTTGAATCAAACGCACATGTTGATGTCAGCGAGGCAACTATGCGGCCAGACTGGCTTGCAGCGGCCGGTCAGCGGGTCGTGCGTCCACTTGCGGGCACTGCCGTCGTAGACGCAACCGTCCCGGGCGTTCCAGTACGGGACGTAACACTGCGGCAATGTAGACGGAGGCTGCAAAGACGCCGCCGCCCCACTGATGTCGCCTGTGTTCGAGTCGTCCTGATTCGTCGAGAAACTACTGCCGACCACTTTGACCGCTGTCTCAGGACCGCTGCTGTTGTCTTTGTTGTTGTCGTTGGAACCTGTGTATGGGCAGCGTCAGATTTATTTTTAAAACTTTTTTCGTCACTGGTGGTCTAGTGAACAAGCCACTAGTCAACATGCCAACTCAAATTTGTTGTGCTACCAGTGTTGCTCAACAAGAATTAACTAGAGTGAATAGTAAGAGCCCACCCAACAGTGTTTCTAAGCTCAAACCTGCATCGGGTGATTAATGGCATTTCTCGCGATTGTTGATCATTGAGGTACCAGTGGATGTGATATAGCTCAACAATTGTGTACATACATATTGTAATTTGTTGAGGAAACGTTCTCAGTGATTACAATAGTCAAGCTCATGTGATTTCACTGCAAGGTACAGTGGTTGACTGAACTGACCTGAAGCGAACGCGTTCGTAGCAGCGCAGCAGAGAAGCAGAACCGAGATGATCACCGATCGCTGCATGATTTTAGTCAGAATGCTGCTGTAATTTTTTTGGGTTTTTATTTCAAAAAATTTTACGAAAGCGAGCAAACCTAAAAAGCGCGCTCATTTGAAGTGTTGGAAATTTGATGCAAATTCAGAATTGAAAATCAAAAGAAAATTCCAATCATTGATTTGCGATCACGTTTGGAACGCTTTATTTGGAACGTGTTATAAAAAATAGAAAACGCATTACACGTAGCGTGTTTTGTTGTTGTTTTTTCAAACAAAATTTCAACACCATACTAGCCACTGTGGGGCTTATTATTCAACAAGTTATGACATGTGTTATGATGAAGCACAAAACGAAAATGCGAAGAAAAGCGCACTTTGATAAACGAGGAAAAAACCATGTGACAGTGACACACTAACGAACGTATTTAGAGCAAAAAGCAATGTGTGTCAGAAAAAACAAATCAAATATTATGTGCTTCGTTTTGCAAATGGTCACTTCGTTTCAACGAAATAACTGTCCGCTTAAAATTTTATGCGCAGTGGTAAGTAAGCTTTTACTTTTAAAACAGTCGCATATGGTGACAATTTTGAACACACATGATTTTTTCGTTATTGAAAGCTGCCAGGAAGCAACTTTATAGCGGACTTTTTTCACACGATGTTATGGGAAAACCAGCTTTCTTCGCCGTTGGATTTTTCTGTCTTGAAGCAAGTTCAGAGCAATAAAGATGATGTTCGTTTAGTTCCCGCGGGTTTATTTGTTCATGATTTTTGGGTGAAAACGATAGTTACATATGCAATATTTTTAAAACAGTGGGTTATCAATCACACCACACTGTGCGTAATGCGCACAAGTTTTGTGCAATATTTCATTGGCGAAATTTCGAAATGCTAATTACGTTCGAAATGACGCATTAAAATCGCTGGCGTATACTTCTATTTGAAATTATTCGCTTTGAGTTTTTTTCTGCGCTGCAGAATTTTTTCTTCTGTGCGAAAAATTAGCTGTGGAACTAATCAATTTTTATACCGGCGGCGGCGATTAAATCACCTGTATCAGGCAAAAGCAAAACCATACCACTGACATTTGATTTAAATTCATCGACTTAAATTGAATAAAAGATTCGCTTCAACTATTCAATAACTTTCTGTTAAGCGGTTTCAGTCAGATAGCTACCGTATTACCCCCAATAAACCCCCATGGGGGATTAATACGTCAGCGACTTTTAGGGGTGGGGGTTTATTGGTGGGGGGGGGGGGGGGATTATTGGGGGGGGGGGGGGTTTATTATACAAAAATTTCTAGGGGTGGGGTTTTGTTGAAAAATGGCAAAAATACCTTGCATGGCAGGCAAGAAAGTTGCAGAAACTTCTACTTTTCACAGAGATTTCCTTTTGTAACAGCCTTTTGTAATGAAATTACCATTAACTCATCCATTTGGGGCCTTTGGTAGCACAATTTCACCAATGTCACTGCATTCAGCCACTGAATTCGCTGGGTATGTGTTTCAAACAGGTTTCCAATTAACCCCCATGGGGGATTATTTGTGGGGGGGGGATTATTTGGAAACTGGTCGGGGGGGGGGGGGGGTATTGGTGGGGGGGGGATTAATGGTGGGGGGGGGGGGTTTAATGGGGGTAATACGGTATATCGCAAAAGTAAGGTTTTTACATCACATTACCACCGTCACCGTGTACCCCACCCATGTGATCGGAATCTTTTGGACAGCGGTTTTTTATGACGGTGTTTTGAAAGCTGTTGTCCAACAATCTGTCATTAAATTCAACAGTTGAACAACAGAGCAAAAAATGGAACAAAAAGAAGAAAGTGGCATGAGAAATTTGCACCTTTTCATGACAAAAAAATTACAGAGTGCATCTCACATAGGACATAATAAGGCAAATTTCAAACCAATAAAAAGTCAAATATTGTTGCACTTGCGCAAAAAGTACAAACATTAGGTGCAAAACTTTTGATAAACGTTTTTTTGCAGCCGAAGAAGAAAAAGCATCACTCTGCTAAAAAAAGTTGTCCAAACATGTGTCCAGTTTCCTGTCCGTTTAGGTGTCTTGCACAATGGCGATGTCCCGAAAATAGAAGTAGCCCAAAAACACTGAGTGTACTTAGTGGTGCTTTTATTCCCGGAACACCCGGTGGGACAAGACATAACGCGGGACACCCAGAAGGACTTGACACCTGTCCTGACACTTGTTGGACACCTTTTTAGTGTGACCCTGACCACTATAGACCGAGGAGAGCAAACACAAAAACTCAAGCAAATTAGTGACAGCTATGCAGTGCATGTTGGTTTGGTTGTCCATGCCTCGAAAAGTATGCACATGTGTAACGAAGATCAAACCATCGTCGTAATTTAAGAGGAGAAAACTTCGATTTTTCAAGTTTATATATATTTTCGCATATTTTTCCGCTGTGTGTTTTGTTATTGATACACTCCATGTGCTTCCTTTACATTTATGTTTTGCTGTTATTCTGAAATTTCGCTTCTCTCATGTTGACTTCAACACCGTCCTTACGTGCGTGTATGACCACGTACTCGAATCCACAATATACTCAACAAATTGGAGTACACGAGAAGGAGAAAAAATGTTGCATACGAGAAGTGAAATGCGACGTTTTCACTGAATACAACGACCGTGTATATAATTCACGTGCCGTGTGTTTTGTTGTCAAGTTCTCCGCCTCTCGTTTAACAAAAGACAGGATGAGTATGAGACAAGTACGCACACTCAGAAAGTTTTCAATTTTTTTTTAAATTCCGAAAGTGGACTTTTCGATTTCCTATGGACATCAAGTATCACTGCAATTTTTATATTCTGTGACATTTGTGTTTTGTTTTCATTTTTTTGATCAAAACGATATGCCGTGTCACTCAAATAAACGTTTCACCATAGTTTCATTGTTCTCAAATACCACAGGAAATCTTCACCCGACGGCTATTGTTTTCGCTTTTTTGTTGTGTGTTTGACAAATTTTTCAAACCAACATTACGCAAGATGAATTCAAAATGAAAAACCGCCCGCACGTTGAACATTCTGCAGTTATATAACCGTTTTTTTTGTTTTATTCGTTCCGGATTTGAACCCGTCAAACGAACGGGTTCATGCATTTTTACGAGATCTTTGGCACACGGTAACACGCTGAAAAAAATGTCGGAACACGTGTCCTGTGTCCGAACCGCCTGGTTCGGATGTCCCGTGAGGTGTCCGTATCCCGGAACTACATTTGGCCCAAAAGGTCCAAATTGGTGCTTCCGTCATTATTCGTTTCCGGACATTTGGGCGGACAGGACACCGGACACGTGTTCGGACATTTTTTTAACGTGAAAGAACATGCATATAACGAACTTTTTAACCGTCACGAACTTTACACACTTGATCCACAATATCACAGTGATCAAACGCCTTCGAAAAACTGCACTGAGAAAACATTGCGAAACATCGCCGGTCATTCTTGAGATAAAGGAAAGCAATTTTTTTCTAGCACTACTTGTCAGAGATGTTGTCTCATTTCTGCACTGGGAGTGTTCGTTCACCCAAAAATGTGATCATGCAAAATATTTATGGCCACAAAAAAATGTCACTCTTTTTCGGTTATGACAAAAATGAGATTGAATGCCGACCACATTTTTGGCAACCGACTGAAAGTCAGTTTAAAAAATGGCCCATTAACTGACTGGGTGACTACACATGTCAAATATTCTCGTTTGTTCCGCACACAATGACTCGAATGTGCTGTTTTCTCAGCACACGCCACACAACATGGCGTCTCTCTCGTGAAATGCTCTAGCGTCTCCGTTGCGAGCAGCCGCCGTGCGTGCACAGACAGCGATACCTCGGGCGTTGCCTCGAGCAGCACCCATTCGTGAAGCCGAGCGCATAGCGACTGCACCAGCTTTTGCAGTAGTAGTCCGCTCTTAGTTTCCCGGTCAAATGCGTCGTGTACGCGGCGATGTCGAAATCGTCGTGCAATTGTCTGATGTCCGTCGGGATCGCGTCCTCACACGGCGGGCCG
Organism: Theristus sp. LFF4_11; assembly: GCA_030248135.1. Taxonomy (NCBI): domain Eukaryota; kingdom Metazoa; phylum Nematoda; class Chromadorea; order Monhysterida; family Xyalidae; genus Theristus; species Theristus sp. LFF4_11. Next base: position 44,632 of record JASANC010002071.1, read on the forward strand.
ATTTCGTCCGCCACCTGCGGCGGCGCGAATCGATTGATACGTTGCAGTGCGATCGTGCGATCCTGAAAGTGGGTGGAATGGAATTGCAGTGATTTGTCGTTTGGCCTAGTTTTGTCTTAAAAAATGTCGCACTGAGTAGCATTCTTGCTCTCACACAGAGCAGTGGTTTCACTCTTCACTCTTCACTTGTTTAAAGGAGCATTCATGAAGCAGTACTTAATGACCGCGTAGTTCTGTTTTAACACAGCTACGCGGCACTGAACACTGCTTTATGAATGCCGCTTAACACGCACTGAAAAAGAGTGAATATAGAGATTTGCTCGAAACCGAGTTTTAGCGGCTGAGAGTTCGAAATTGTATCTTCTGTACGGCAAAACTGCAAAATACCTGCTTGTTTCTTCTTCTGTCGATTTCGAATAAAGTCATGCTGACCAAAAAACATGGAAAATTCTAATCCTCCAAGTCAGAGAGAAAGAAAAAAAACGCTTGGATTGAGCAAAAAAATTCACGGTTGCCTGATCGACGAGCTGTTGTTGTTGTTGTTGCTGTTGTTGTTGTTGTTCTTTCAAAAGTGTCGGACTAGACTGCAATAATTGTTGGCGACCGAGTGTAGTGATGAGTTCGGTCGGTCGAGTTGGGGCCGTCGGCAGGCGGGGCGCTTTCTGACAGCAATACGCAAAGATCAGATCGGCGTCCTGGGTGCACTCGCTGAATGCGGGGCAGAAAGCGTCGGTGCACGAGCGGCCGTACAAAGCCGTCGAGACGCCGCCCTCCGTCAGCCAGACGATACTGCGGCTGCGGCCGCATGATGGGCGATAGCTGCGTTCGTACAGCTCTGCGTGAGCCAAAAAGTGTCAAAAAGGCTCCACTTTTTTCTTGGTAAATTGGTGAATTCAGTGTGTCTTTCACAAGAGCCATGCGATGTCGTGCTGCCTCACATGCACACATTCAAAAGTTCGAGTTTTTTAGTATGAAAACTCAAAACTGAAAAATCGTGCTCATGAACCCATGGTACACCACACCTGCGTTTGCCTTAATCATGGTACACCACACCTAGGTTTGCCTTAATCATGGTACACCATACCGGCACACGCACCTTGTTGCTCAGTGGGACAACAGTATCCCTGCGCTTGACTGCGGCTCTGGTGGACACACTTGAAACCAGCTGGACAGGAATAGCGCGGACAAACCAGAGGCCACTCCGTGTTGGGATGCGTCGCCGGTGGTTGCTTGCCGAAACATGGCCGGACGTCTGGCGTTGAAAAACATTGCGTTTTTGAGTGAATATGAAACTGTAAAACAGAACGTTGATCAAAAACCCGGAGAACACCAGTGGCAGATCACTGAATTGTATTGAATTGAGCTGAGCTGAACTGAACTTAACTGAGAATTGAATTTTATTGTATTGCATTGACTTGATATGAATTGAACTGAACTGAATTGTAATAAAGTGAAATTAAATTAAAAAATTGAAATGAAATGAATTCAACTCAATTCAACTGAACTGGAATCCCAAACTGTACTCACTCCGCTGGCAATGTCTGGCGCAGTCCAACGGTGTCAGGTATCGATTCTTCAAATGCGTGTCAGAATTGGCGTCCTCCACGCAATACCGAAACGCCAAACATTCGTCCAAGTCGCTGTCGTAGTAGAACAGCACACGGGCGCTCAGTAGCGCGCACGAGCGAGGTTTGCCGATGATTTGGCACGTGTTGTCGACTGAGGCCACCAGTGCCGGCTGAGGTTGTTGGAGTTGCAGCTGGGGCTCGCGAACGTGCGATGGCGAGGACGATGGATTCGCTTGTCTAGGTTGCTGTTGCTGTTGTGCTCGATCGTCAATTGATTCGCGTGGTCGGTGCTCTGGCGATGCTTGCTGCCGATCGGTTTGCGGTTTCACCGCTCGTGCCCGATGTTGCTGCTGAAGTTGATGATGCGGAAAGACGATCGGGCGAATGGGATGATGATTGCTGCTGACGATTGTTGACGTTGCTAGAGGTGGATTTGTGCTGGCGACTGGTGGCGGGTACAGTTTACCAGTCGGCGTTTGATGTTCTTCCACTCTATTACTGGGCGCCGGCACTGAAACCGATCGCTGCACTTGCGGCCGCTTCTTCAGTTTGGTGAAGTCGAAACTTTGCCGCGAACTAGTCATGGTCGTGGTTGTTGTCGTGGATGTTGTCGGCAGCGTCACCGCTGTGAAACTCTCGAAAAACGCGTCGCCTGAAATTGCCGAAATCGAGCTGTTGACGCGATCACCAGCGCCGGCGGTGTCCGGCGGCAACGGCAGCAGCACGGACGCAAACGGCATCGCCAGCGCACTGCTGTGGCGGCGTTTCGCCGCTTGTATCCGTGCGATATGCCGGCTGTTCAGCGCGTTGTTCGAGAGACAGCAGAACGCGAAGAACGACCGCCCGCGGCGGCATTCGGCGGCGGCCGGGCAGAAAGCGTCGAGACACGAGTGGCCGAGCAACGGGGCGCTGATGTCGCCGAACGTATGACGCACGACGAACAAGTGACGACTGGCGCAGGATGGCGTGTAGCTGCGCTCGAACGCTTCTGCAATGGAGAGTTTTTTTCGTTGATACAGTGGAACTCTGAGGCCAATACATATGCACACAAATTTTTACGGCACGTCACCGTCACGTCACGTCACGTCTTCATTCATGATGCAAAAAAAACAGCAACCCGGCATGTCACGTTATCCGACGTCAAGCTACATCCGCTGATTCGTTGGTGATCACAACGTGATGAATGCTTTCGGTGTAGGCGGTTGCTGTGGAGCTCTGTCCTGGACTGAAAGCACGCATCACGCGATCACCAACCAACCAGCTGATGGCCTATAAATTAGATTCGACTGTATGCAGCTGAACTAAAACATTTGTGCATGTTATGCGTTGTCGCATTTCAACCTGGCATACAGTATGCCGATGGGCTGACAGCTCCGCATGTCCAGATGTCTGCAGTATGAGATCGTGTCGAGACCATACAACAAATACCGTACTCAGTGCGTTCAGAGTCGTCTGCTCGCATTCATAATTGCGCCAAGCTCTGACCTTGAATGACACGCGGGCAACAGACGCCGAATCGCTCTTGACTGACGCACTTGTAGCCAGTGGGGCAGCTGTCAGCAGGGCAACGCACGAAGCGTTCGGTGCCCGGATACGCCACTGGTTGCGCGTTGCCGAAACACGGCTTCTGACCAGCTGCAAACGATCGGACGACCAGCGATTACCGTGATGCAGCTTGTGTGTTGTTCATTCATTTTATTTCGCAAGAATTACCAGAGTTTGAACTCAACCAACTGGTAAATTTTTCCAGTGGCCGAAACTCAACAAGCTGCTTCGTTTCCAGTAGAGAAAAAACGCTTCATTTTCTTGTTTGACTATTTTGTTAGGTGCTTTTTCCATCGTTTGACCAAGAACGAACTGTAAACTGAAAGGACCAAAAAAACTCAAGGTTGTGCCGCGTACCAGACTGACAAACAAGAACGCAGTCGAGCTGCGACGCATAGAGATTGCGTTTTTCCGGATGCGTTTCATCGCATGCTCGAAACGCGAGACATTCGTCCAGCTGATGGTCATAGTACCAAAAGATTTGACCATCCAACGAATTGCAGGACGGCGGGCGACCGCTGTTGTGGCATGCGGTGTTGTTTGTTGCAACCTTTTGAGGAACCGTACTATTGAAGACGAAAACTGGTGTGACCGTTGAAAATGTTGATGGAACAATGGAGCGAGTAAACGAGGTGGCTGTCGCAGTTGCGTTTTTTGAGTTTGGCGTCGTTCGTTTTGCTGAAGCACTGGCTGTTGTGATTTGGACAGCTTCAGGCGTCGTAGTTGTCGTTGCGGTTGCAGTAGTAGTTGTAGTTGTAGTTGTAGTAGTAGTCGTTGTAGTAGTAGTCGTTGTAGTAGTGCTGGTGGTGGTAGTAGTTGTCGTAGTTGTGGTTGTTGTGGTTGTAGTTGTGGTTGTTGTGGTTGTTGTTGTTGTGGTTGTTGTTGTTGTCGTGGTTGTGGTTGTTGTTGTGGTTGTGGTTGTGGTTGTACTTGTAATTGTAGTAGTGGTGGTGGTCGAGGTTGTAGTAGTAGTTGTCGTTGTCGTGGTTGACGTGTCAGGTGTCACGCCAACTGACATTACAGCCACCTTTCTCCTTGACAGCGTTTGCTCAGTGGTAGTCCGATTCCCATCGGTGATGTCAATGATTTCAGCGGACGAACTCACAACCGACCATCCTACCGGACAACAGATGCCGAATCGAAAGTCCGTGCGAACACAGTTGTAGCCGTGCGGACAGGCACGAGCGATCGACGATTGAAAGCAACGAATTCGTGCGGTGCTGTTGACGCGTGTCAACGGTTGCACGTTGTTCGGACAGTGGGTGCCCGTGAAGTCTGCAAATAGTTCCAATGGCATCTTCTGTTTCTAAGGTGCAAGGAGCGAGCAAAATTTGAATGAAAGAAATAAGGCGGTCAGAAACTTAATTGGGTGTTAAATTTGACGTGTTTTTTAATCAATTACCGGCAGGTTTTTGGCTATTTTGCTTGTTCTTTGTTCCTTACACACATGATCAGAAAAAAATCCGGCATTCTTGAACGGCACAACTCCTAGTCTGCAACTGATCTCGCCTTGATTGAGAAGACAAGAGGTGCCTTATTTATTCGGCCATACTGCACGTCAAAAACACTAACACAAAAACGTTACAACGCGTTCATTTCAGCGCGTTCTCGTACAGTCACCGCCAACGTTTCACACGCCAGCTTCAACTTTACAAAACAACACTTGTTTCAAAAACGCTTTACAAACACTTTAAAACTTTCAAACAACACTTACACCACCAAACTCACATTATTCTCAACGCCGAATAAAAAACGCACCAAAGATGCCTGCCGAATGAGTAACTGGCCGACCTGGCAAGCAGTACGCCACACAATCGCGTTCACTGACGAACTGATTGGCCAACGGATCGGTCGGCTGATCGGCGCAGTGTACCATCAGGAACTGGCGACATGTCTGAGTCCAGTCATCGAAATACCACCGCCATTGGCGGATTTTTCGATTGTTGACGTCGTCACAAGTGACGTCAGCTGGCGGACGATTGTCGCCGAGGCAGCGCGCCTCCGGTGTCGACTACAGAAAACACTCATGACTTTCATTTATATTTGTTTTTGATGAAAAGTGGGTTTTCACGATTGGATGTCTCTGGAATTCGATTGTTTGCTGAAAACTGCCCGACCTGCTAACAGGTTTCTTTCAACTTTTCGTTTGAACTTCAACTTCAACTTGAAAACTTCTTGTTTTCTCACAGCAAACTAAAAGAAAAGTCAGCAATCCTTGAACCGTCACTTTAACGGCACTCCATAAACACTTACAAGAGTGCTCGTCCGAGTGACGAAAATTCGGTGCCTAACATGTACCTAACCTAAACGTGCCCAAGACGCTGCCGAACGAATAGCAGGGCCCAGTGCTAGGGGTCACTTACAGCAATGAACAACAACAAAAGCCAGTGTACGGAGCCTTCGCGTTCCAAAATGCGAAAAACACGTGCGGTCTGGCTGATGAGGAATTGGGCAGATACTGATCCGCAGTGTGGCGGACAACGACGCCAACATATCAACAGCAACAAGAACGAAAGGAAAAACAGCAAAGGGACATTCATGAATCAGTACTTAGTAACCGCGCAGCTATGTTTTAACACAGCTACGCGTCACTAAACGCTGCTTCATGAATGCACCTTAATAAGAAAACACGGCATTCCGCGAAACGAACTTTGTCGATGCACGGCGCATGCTCGCATGACTCCGTTTCGTATAAAGACGGACACTTAGTGTCCGGATCACTGCCCTTGAACAGCACCCTTCGCCAGCGGCCTCGTTCGCCGACGCCGCACGAATTCGAACAGCCCGACCAAGGCGACCAATCGGAGACGTTGCATTCGTTGTCTGAAGAAAAGGTCTACAATTGGATTTTAATGGATTATTGTTTTGTTGGATTTTCGTTATATTATTGATCATATCTTGGTTAACACTCAACGTTAATATTTTGAGAAAAACTGAAATCAATTTCTCGGAAAATGTGCCAATTAACCGTAACAAACTAGCCAACAAATTGTTTTGTTGAAAAAAACTGTCAACTAAAGCGTCGACATTGTATTTGGTGTTGGTGTGTGACCGGTATGTTCACCAGTTTCTGAAGTGAGTGTGTTTCTTGTTTGAAAAGAAGTCGTTTGGTATGGTTTGGTGAAATAATGTTTGGTAATGCTTTTCACTGAACAACATAGCCGACAACACTGTTCTGTTCCGTTCTGATCTGTTCTGTTTTATTCGGCGCTCTTAAGCGTCAGACAAATGCACAAGGAAACAGGTTCCAATCCAGCAAGCTGGGTACACAGCCGACAACCCTGTTGCGTTTCCACGTCATTCGTGCTCACCAGTGGGCGGATGACAGGGCTGCTTGTTGCACACGCGTATCTCCACGAGCGGTTCGTCGCAGCCGAGTGCGCTGCCCTCCGTCAGTTCGCGAGCGCGCACCCGCATGCCACGATCGCACGACCGCGAGCACGAGGACCAAAACGTCCAGGCGCTGTGGCGGCATGCTGTCGCAAACAAAACAGAACATTCGCTTTATTTTTTTTCTTGTAGAAAATAATTGAAAAGCGCATTCATAAAGCAGTATTTAGCGACGCATAGATGTGTTAACACACACCTACGCGGTCGCTAAATAGTGCTTCATGAATGCCCCTGGTCACTCTATCGTCACAAATCTCAGGGATTCGAGTTACTCCGCCAATTTTGCATTCCAGCGTCAAGCATGAAACTGCATTGAGTCACAAAGCCAAAAGCAACAATAGTTAGTTCTTGTTTACCAAAAGTCGTCTGCCCATGGTGGTTGCTCCTACGTACCTTTTATGTTTCAGGGAAACGTAACGCCAGTAAAAAGAAAAAAGCATCAACTTACTGATGACCGGCGTGTGACAGGGATTCTGGTTGTCGTGTTCGGATGAGCAGACCGCGATTGGCTGGCCGCTGGCGATGCAACGCGTGAATTGCTCGCAAGCTGTATTTTGTTCTTTTCTGTTGGTTTTGATTTTATTTGACTTTCTAAATACGAAAAAGCTCGTATCTATACTTGCGTGTAGCGACGCAAATGCATGTGCACATGTTCAAAAGACGCTACAAAAATGTCCGGTCCTGTCCGCCTAAGTGTCCCGCGCGGGTCTCCGTGTCCCGGAAATAAAAGTGACCAAAGTGCCGAGTGTGATGTTGACACTTTTTTGGCCGTTGAATAGCCACATATTGCCATTTCGGTACATCACACCGGACAGGCACGCAGGACAACCTCGCAAATAAAACACCGGACGGACACCTTAAAGGTTAATTCATGCGCACAATAGCTGTCCGGCACGTCACGTCTCATTCATGGAGCAAACCAGCAATCTAGCACGTCACGTTATCTTTCGAACACGTGCTCGTTCACACAAGAAGCACTCAAACATGACGTGTCGTGTCGTGACGTGTCGTGACGTTATAACGTGGTGCATGAATTGGCCTTTAGCGCGCGGCAGCATGACAGCAACTGCCACCGGCCCGGACGGCGCAGGAATACGTGCACTGAGGTGCACCAAGGCGACTTTTCGCGCAATTTTTTGCTTGTTTTCAAAAAAACACGATGCTTTACCGTCGACGTCGGCCGTGCACGGATCAGCACCGAACCATCGATGGCATCTCTCGTACGAGTTGTTGTTCACGCACTCTTGGAAGATCCGACATCGCTGTTGGGGATCTGAATGTGTCGTGAAACTTGCTTTTGCTAAAGTTTCTTTTCATGTCTGAAAAGTTTGTGCAGCAATTAATATTGATGATACATACCTGGCTTAGAACGTTCTTGACCGCTCGTTCGCTCGAATAACAGCAGCGAAATCACGACCACCACGGAATTCATGGTGTGCCGTTTTGAAGAATCAATAATCAGTTGTAATGAAACTTTTGAAACTGTTCATTTTTATTCTGTCCATAAATTTTACTTTCAATTTCAAGTGCATATGAACAAAACAGAACACAGCGTGAGCTGCAGTCCTCTTCAAGATTGGTGAGCTGAAATAAACAATGTAGCCAAAAAAACACTTCATCCCTCAAAACATGTTGTTCCAGTTCAAATTTTGTTTCAAAATTAGTTCAGTTTATAAGTTTACTTTATTTACTTATGGTCGAACTGAAAACAGCTCCAAATGAATCCAAAATTTTACATCAGTGTGGACTTGAAAAATGTCTCGCATCACTCCAGTACATGCGTTTCTCACGAAGTAAAAAACACACATCATGGTGAACATGTAAACTTCACAAGAAAATGCGTGCAAAATGCGTTCATTTGTTTTATTTTGCAGTTGCATGAGAGAAAAAAACGTTGAAATAAACGCAAAAAACCGCACGCAAGTGTTTGGATTTTAGTGTGCGCACATGACAAGAAGTAGATAAATGGCATGAGCGGTAAAAATAATCATGGTCGTTACCGTGCGCAACTTCACCGACCACAAAATGCACAATATCGAACACGTATGTACAGGGTGTTCCGAAAAACTGCTACAGCCCTGTTTTTCCAATCAGGTGTTTGCTTTGAAAAGTGCCATGGCTTGCGTTGCCACTTGTCGTGTTTATTTAAAATTTCAAATCTTAACTCATCTCAAACAGTAAATATGGGTAAAAATTTTAACCCAAAATTCCGGATTTAGTGGAACATGCGTCCTTTTTGAAATACCCTGTATGTCAGGATAAATGCAGGATTTCAAGGCGTGAGAGAAAGGTCGAGTAGTGAGATACTTCACCTTGCGTGCGCACGTTTTTCTAGACGGTTTTGGGGTTTTGGTGCATGCCAATTTGCATCACATGCATACCAAACCGAACATGATTTGTCGCTGAGATGTTCATTATCTGTCTGAGATTAACCACGATGCGTGTGGCGGAAAACTTTGCGTTTTTCCGTCGTGTGATTGCGGTTTTCATCGAAAAAGGTGTCTTGTTTTGCTGATTCAATGTAACTCGTTGACTTTGTTGTTATCGTTGAGACAACGGTCATTAAATGAATAATGATCACAATGTGGCCATAAAATAAAAAAACTGGCCACTCCACTATGATGACGCACGTTATAACGGGTGTTGATTTTTAAAATTGCTGCTTTTATGCTCCTGGTAAACACGATGGTGGGTTTTACTGTACTACTCATCTTTTTTTCTGTGACAAGAACATTTTAAATCATTTAAAAAAACGTTTTTTATTAACAAACGACTGCCGTTCAAACGACGCTGATCCGCCAAAAAAATTGAAGATTCAACAACAAGCCTGAAATGTCATGAACTCGAGATGGTCATGATTTAAAAATTAAAATTAAAAAAAAACTACGGTCAGAACGGAAAGTCCCTTTCCCAGCGATTTGCTTAAAAGGCAAACAACATCCTATCGCATAAACGTGTGGTCCCCAAAATGCAGTGTTTGGTGAGGAATTGTCAAAGAATTTTTTTTTTCAAACCTTGCATAGCCCAATGCTTACAATCGAATGAAAAAACGAAATGTAAACAGACGGTTATCTGAATCTATCACCATTTTAGAATAAGCTGCTAGCTAACACATATATGATGATACTATCAGAGAAGAAACCCGCATCATGCTCAATGAAGCCTGCCTTGCCTTTTATTTGTTATCATTGTGGGAGTGGGACTGTTTATGCACACTGTTAGCTCTTCTTTTCTCCTGTTGACTCGCGTTAAAAAACATTGACGTTATTGATGCTCCGAACCATCTTTGACGCTAAAATTTTAAAATTTTGACAGAAAGCAGACAGAAAATGGCAGTTCCACAGCAGTATGAGAAGCAATATCCGCCATTTGACGAGCCCGGACAACCACAGCAGCCTCCACCGTATGCGGTATCGCCAATTCAGAAACTTCAGCCAAAGTTTTTTTGTTCACTGTTGGGCCACTCAGTGTCGAAGATGAGCGAGGTCTCGTGACACTACACCTTCCAACCCGGGACCCTGGACGTGCATGATTCCAACATTCATTTCATGCCAAAATCGATTCCAAGACTCCATTGCATGCCAATATTTTGAAGCAAGGGACGAAATTGTGGCATGGAATGAATTTTGGCACAGATTTCGAAATAGTCTTTGGCATTTTTGAGCATGGTAGCCAGAAAATCCATTTGAATCATATCATGTGTTTGTCGATTTTGGTCAGTGTTTCTGCTTTTGTTCCCATCGCAGCAACAACAACCGCAGCAGCCCACCGTGCAGTATACCACCGGTGCAAGCGGTGTGATTGTCTCGCAGTCCTCGGTGGTGTTTGGAGTGAACCCGCTTGAAATGGACTGTCCGTATTGCCGTGTGAGAATATGCTTTTTTTCTATCTGTTGATTTGATTCACATCGGAATCACCAACGAATCAGCTGATTACCTATAACTTTGAGTTCGACTGTAAACATTTTCAGCCCAGCAAATAGCCCAGTCTGGTGGGTTGTCCGTCCGCGAATCGTCCCACATTAAGAAAGAGATTCGCATTTGTTTCTCAGGAGCACATCACGACTGTCACAAAGACGAGCGCCGGCTTGATGGCTTGGATGATTTTCGGCGTCATGTTCATTCTCGGTTTCTTTCTGCTGATTCCGTGGTGTTTCAGTTGCGTGCCATTCTGCATCGACTCCTGCTTAGACACGGCAAGTGCAGTTTTCGCTTTCTATTCAATAATTGGATTGACGGCGTTTCGTTTTTGAATTTTAATTCAAAAGCTTGGTGATTTTGATGAGAATGATTGTGAAAAACTTATTTGTGTCAAATTTGACACAGAATTGGGTTTCTGAACGTCTTTTCTCTTGCATTCAAATTTCGCGTGCTCCTTGCACCCTGAAAAAAGCTGCCATGTTTAATCGGCCATACCGTACGGTGATTTTGTACGGTCCGTTGTAAAAAAATCAGGCGCTCGCACATCAAATGCGGTTCTTCAGGCTCCGTCATTGATTTAGCTTTAGCACAATTTTGATTTTCGAAGGTTCAAAGACTCGAAGGTTCAAACGTTCAAAAGTCCAAAGGTTCGAATTTTTGGCCGATTAACAACTTTTATTTTTAAATTTTTTAATTTTTCTTAAAAAAAACAAAATTTGTTGTAAATTGTAATCATTCACCCCAAACAAAGGGAGGGGCCTCCTATTATCATAGTTGTTCTAGGGGGGGGGGGGGGGGGGGGGGCCCCCCCCCCAAAAATTTTTTGAATCTATCTCTATCAGACAGGTTTTTTCGGCTCAGCTATTACTGGTATCTATCAAAAAAAAAATTCTCAGCCAGCTATCTATCTGAAAATTTTTGTCTTCGATCGAAGACATAAAATGAGTCAATTTTTGACCAAAATTTACCTTTTTTTGCTAGTAATTCTTGAAAATTTCGCTAATTTTAGGTAAAATACGCGTTTATACTTGATTTTTTAGTGTATTTCTAGCATTATTTTGCTGTTTTTATAGCAGCGTTTTAGCTATCTGTCTATGGCCCTTGACAAAACTACGGACCGTATACGGAGGTTATACGGCGCACGCTCAACAAAACTACGGACCGTATACGGAGGTGCGCGCAGCGAAAAATGGCGCCAATTTTACATTCTCAGCACACGCTGCGCGTGCTTAACAAAACTACGGACATTATACGGAGGTTTTCAAAAACGATTGGAAATGTTCAGATATGGCTGGGAATCGATTATACAATCAATCCTAAACAATTTTGGCGCCAAATTCAAAATTTTTTAGGCGGGAATTCAAAAAACACTCAAAACAGTTGAAAAACAATAGGAAATGATCAGGGTTTGTTGAATATGAATCAAAACAATCAGTCTAAGCAATTTGGTCGCCAATTTTTTGAATGGCGGGAAATTTAAAATTCAAATTTCTAAAAGATAAAAAACGACTGAAAATAACTTTGTTTCTTGAACATCGAAAAAATTGGTTAATGTGCTGACTGCCTGAACAAAGACTGCGGTACCTTTATTTTTATTCGGTCTCGACACCATCTTCATGAAAATGCTTCTAATCGTCGGTAGCATGTGCCAAAATATTTTCAAAAGCCATGCAGTATGATGAACAGAATGTTGAATTACCAATTACGACATTGTTGCTCAAACCAATACAATCACCTTTTTACGTCTAGTCGAAATCCGTAAAATGTCCGTAGTTTTGCCAAGCGTGCTCCGTAAAACCTCCGTTGAATTTTTTTCTTTCCTGTGTTATAGTGGAGATGAGGGAGGAGTACCGGAACTGCAGATGCAGGTGTGCATCATCACTAAGCAGAAATGTGACAGTCTCCTTCTAATACCAATCGGAGTTCATTGTGTCAACTGATCAAGCAGCTGAAATACATATTAAAGCGACATATGTCGCCCCACATTTCTGTCGTCTGCGCAATCCGTCTCGGCGCCTTTGTCGGACAGGGGCGTCTGGGCGACTTGGGCGGTAACTCATGTTGCCGTAACAGTGTTGCTGTTCTTCGACAGTTTGCCAGTTTGCCTTCTTGCCAAAACTGTCGTTGAACATCGCTTTTATGCATATTGCGTGGACACAAGCCTACCCATGCAGTTAGGGATGGATCCGGCAAATTTGCCGGAATCCGGGCCGGATCCGGCAAAAGCCCGTTCCGGCCGGGCCGGATCCGGCAAAAATTGCCGGAATCCGGACCGGAATGGCCTTTTTATGTTTAAAAAACATCTACGCACATTTCGTCGCTTCTTCATCACATTTTCAGCATAAAACAGCACAGAAACAAAGTCAGCAAGACACAGCACATGAATCAACCAAAAATTACAACAACAACAATTGACAAAATTCACATCGCATAGGGATAATCAAGTGCTGGCAACACTCCATTCAGAAACATGACCCTTTTCGGCGTTTTGAGTTGACAGACGAGATCGGCAGTACACAAACACCTGCCTGGCTTCAGAGAACATTCGTTCGCTTGCCACGCTTGTTAATAGCGGTGCCAGGTATCTGCGCGCGATTGTCGATAGTTTGGGGTATTTAGACGAGTTCAGCCGCCAAAAGTCTAGCATTAGATCACTTTTGTCCGGTTCGTCGATAAAATCATCCGACTCGTACATATTCATTTCGCCGCGCAGTTCGTCATCGAGACTGGATCCGCCTGACGGGTTGCGCGGTCGCGCAGCGTGAAACTCAATGCCTCCGTAGAGGCCAGTCGATTTCTTTTTTGGTTCGGGCTCGCGTTCACTTTCGTCATCGTCGTTGTTCGCGATCTCGGATGTATCGTCGCAGTTTGTGGGCGTCTCCGGTCGTTTCAAGATTTTCTTTGCAATGTAAAGTAGTTCACAACAAACCGCGCCTTCATTTTCGAAGACGACTGCAGTATTCTTGAATCGCGGATCAACGTACGTGGCCATGATGTTGGATTCGTTGTGGAAAAGCGCACGGAAGCGTGTGTCGATGCTGGTCAGCAGCGTTTTTTTGTCGTACCAATGCCACTCGCATCGACTTGTTCGATGCGCTGCTTCAGTGCGCAAACGGCGGGCAACACCGTTGAAATGGATTCGTCGTCTCGTGGATTCGTCGTTGGGAGGGTTTATCGGGTTTTAGGGGATTACGGCACCCCCGCACACCCACGGTAACACACGTCGCTAAAATCGTTAGTGTTCTGCTAAGGCTCACAAAAAAGCAACTGTTTGACAGCTAACTGAATATGACCAACGAAGATGGCTGATTTCAAAAAAAAACCTGCTATTGTTCATCAACAACGTCGGCCTAAAACTGGCAGCCACGTTTTTTAAAGTGGACGATGCTGCACATAAGTTTACCTCTCAAGACAAAAGCAGTGAACCATTGACCATTGAACAGAACACCAAACTAAAGCAACGCTCACTGATCACATGTCAAATGCACAACAACAAAACCAACAAAGCACCGAAACAAATTTGTCAAACCATTGAACAGCTCTGAAACGGAGGAATCAACTGGTTAATTCGCGGGTCTCGGCCATTCCGGCCGGATCCGGCCGGATCCGGCAAAATTGCGCCGGAATCCGGACCGGATCCGGATCCAATTTTAGGCGCCGGAATCCGGAATCCGGAATCCGGACCGGAACCGGCTCCATCCCTACATGCAGTATTGTTCTTGTAATTCAACTGTCGAAAAAGTATGCGAGAGGCTAACATCTGATCTCATTGTGTGCAAATAACTATGGCAAGTCGATCGATCGCATGAGAGGCCTGGCAAACCCTCATAATGTGGCAGAATATCGTGAGAGCTGAGGAATCGGTGAGAGCGATTCCGATCTTCTTGGTTGCTGTTAAAAGTCAACGCACCAACGCACCACACGTTAAAAGTCGTCACCCTCGTGGCCTGGTGGTAGTGCGTTAGACTACAGTCTGTGCGCTCGGGGGATCGAGCCCCGCCGAGGGGTGTATAGGCACTTAATGACAGAGAAAACTCGATGGGCGCCCTACTCAATGGCGTTCTGTACGCTTCTCTGGGTTAGCCCTGGCTAAAAACATCGCCTAAAAATCACAACAACAACAACAACAACAACAACAACAACAACGCAGCGGTGTGATCGCGATTGATCGCATTTGTGCACGAGCATTCGAGAAGCATGCGCTGTTTTTTTCAGCCCGCGTGTGATGTGCCCTCTCTTACAACTGTATACCAGGCTGGTTGTTATGTACCGTTTTGCTGGCTTGATTTGGGTCATTTGTGAAGTCCAGCTTCCATTGGTCAAGTGTCACCTTACATCTCTATCCATACACTGAGTTTCGGGGGTAGGTCAAAATATGGTAGGCTAGGTCATTCTATGGCAATTTTACAATTGCCATATTTTGACCGGGGGTCAAAATATGGCGGGAGTCAAAATATGGCATGACACCGGCTCAACAGAAAATTCTGTTGTTGCTCGCTGGATTAATGACATACTGTACATGCGTGCACAGTACTGCTATTGACGATTGTAATCAGATCGTGTCAATACAAACAGTTCTATCATTAACGTAACACGTACGTCATAAATTCAGCATTCGCACTGCGTGTTTCTGAAGATATTTTGTTGTTGTTGTTGTTGTTGTTGTTGTTGTTGTTGTTGTGAGTTTTAGGCGATGTTTTTAGCCAGGGCTAACCCAGAGAAGAGTACAGAACGCCGTTGAGTAGGGGGCCCATCGAGTTTTCTCTGTCATTAAGTGCCTATACACCCCTCGGCGGGGCTCGATCCCCCGAGCGCACAGACTGTAGTCTAACGCACTACCACCAGGCCACGAGGGTGACAACTTTTTTGGTACATGCTACCGACGATTAGAAGCATTTTCACGAAGATCGTGTCGAGACCCAATAAAAATAATGGTACCTTAGTATTTGCTCAAACAGTCAGCATTTTAACCATACATGCACTTTTTTTACCAATGTTCATAAAAACAAGTCATTTTCAGTCGTCTTTTATCTTTTTGAAATTTGAATTTTAATTTCCCGCCATTCAAAAAATTGGCGACCAAATTGCTTAGATTGATTGTTTTCATTCATATTCAACAAACTCTGATCATTTCCCATTGTTTTTCAACTGTTTTGAGTGTTTTTTGAATTCCCGCCTAAAAGAAAAAATTTGAATTTGGCGCCCAAAATTGTTCAGGATTGATTGTATAATCGATTCCCAACCATATCTGAACATTTCCAATCGTTTTTGAAAACCTCCGTATAATGTCCGTAGTTTTTTTTGTTAAGCACGCGCAGCGTGTGCTGAGAATGTAAAATTGGCGCCATTTTTCGCTGCGCGCACCTCCGTATACGGTCCGTAGTTTTGTTAAGCGTGCGCCGTATAACCTCCGTATACGGTCCGTAGTTTTGTCAAGGGCCTCTGTCTATCAAATTTCAAAATTTTGACCACCCCCCCCCAAAGCGCGCACCCCCCAAAATTTTCCAGCTATCTATCTATCTAGAAAATTTGCTCCAGCTATCTATATCGGCCCTCCCAACCCCTCGGCTCTGGAACAACTATGGTTTAGGTTAGGTTAGGATCAGGAACCTCTCATATTGCAAGCAACCTCTGATCAGAAATCAAAAAAATCACTTTTAGAATGTATACAATGCAAATCTTATCGCTCGCTATCTTATGTGTGTCGCAGTAGTCGCACGAATGTCGACCTTCAGATTTTCCTTCGGCAATACTGCCCCGAGCCCAATTTTACCCTCGGCTCAGGAGGGAATAGACCAAAAATAGGGAATAGAATTTGTTCGTTGCCAAAAAAATGGACCCAAATTTTGACGTCGATCGCTTCGTGAAGCGACGCATTTTTGAAGACTCGCGCGGTCACGACAATGTCACGGTCACTGAGATCGTTGATCACAAATATGAGTTCGATGACAAGGTTGGATTTTTTTTTGATTTGTGTTGTTTCAGTTTTGCTTTTTGGCCTTCTCTTCTTTGCCTGGTGTCTGCTGAATAACCAGTACCAGTGATACAATGTAACAATAGACCAGTTGTTGGCCGTTATGGATCCCTCCCATCCCATTCCCACACCACCCCACACAACTGCCCGCTCTCAGGTGGTGATTTTCTAAGAAACGTTTGTAGGGCGAGTTTAGAACGCCGTGCTATTTCGTTCGCGTCTGCTCCACAACAACAACACCAACGACGTCGTCGCCAGCAAAACGGATTGCTCCCGCTCCTTCTGAGGCTGACACTGAAAACCACCAATCGACAACCACAAACGAAGCAACAGTTTGGCTGAATGGCGGTACGAAGCCGATCGTCTTGGCGGCGCCATTGGTACAGCAGTACTGGTGCAACTGGGCGCAAACGCACGCTGCGGACTTGGAAAAAGCCGCTGATGAGAAGGTACACAAATCGAACGTATCTATATTTATTCTTGGCTCTGATAATTCTTCCTATCGGTATGATCAAGCTAAAACCATAAATGTGTGTGTTAATGTTGTTAATCTTAATGTGTGTTTGTGTGTTCATGAGCTCTAAATTATAGGCAATCAGGTGATTGGTTGGTTGGTGAACATGTGATGCAGGTTTTCTGTGCAGACATTGCTGTGAGGGGGGGGGGGGTCGGTGCTTCGCAGGAAACATGGATCACGTCGGCTGATTGCCCATTAATTCGGAGTTCGACTGTATGTTGAATGAATTGAATTCAATTTATTGAATACTTTTAAGTGAACAAATTTGATGACCCGGTGTCACTCTCACGTTTCGCTCGTTTCTTTTCAGAAAGGTGATACCCCGAAGGACGTTCTTGACCTCTTGCCAGTATTTGCCGAGAGCTCGTTCAAGTACCGCACGCACGCTCTGAGCCTGCAGAAATTGCCGTCGGGCGGGGCAGCAAAAGAGGTACGCGCACGTGAACATTTTTTAGCAACCAAGTAAAATTTCGGCGAAGACGTTTCCGCATTTTCAAACCGTGCTTCCTACTATACGTTCAACTTTGATAGCAAGACACGTTCAAGTTGTCGAAACGAACAGGGGACAGAACTGCCGTTGTACGATCTTTTATTTTGGTTCCGAGACTCAATGCCCGCATAGATCGGTAAACAGTATTATGGATGACGCGGGAATTCAAAATTGGCACAGTGATCCGAGTCCCCTACATAGTGCCGAGTCACTTCGGTGATTTTGAATTGCCACACAACGATTGAAACTGGTTTCTTTTCTACGTGTGCGCACGCATTACGTCGCAGAATCGAAAAAAAAGAAAAAAAATACATTGCACTCCTCAGGTGACACTGATGTTTGCGTGCAGTCGCAATGGCAGCGGTCCGGAGCAGCAGCGACGGAGGAGAACGATCGATCAGGCGATGTCGGCGTTTGCGTTCGCCATGGACAAAGCGTGCAATGAGTCCGCAGAGAATTTGGTGTTCGGCAATGTCGACGGAAAGGCAAGAGAAAAATTTTTTTCTTATCGCACCGGTTCCAAAAACCCTAAGGTACCAATCTCCGGCGGAAACTGGCAAATACTGCCTAGCATTCCGCGGTGGACACCAACAACAACGATGGACAGGCGCCAATAAGTTGTAACAACTGGTTCTATTCTGGTCTGCTTTAATTCGGCGCCTCTAAGCGTCAGGCAAACGCGCAAGGAAACCGGTTCCAATCCAGCCAACTGGGTATACATACAACATACAGCCACCGAAACTGACGGTTATTAAAAAACAACCAGCCAATCGCCCGCCATTCCAGACGAATATCGTCGTTCCGCAATTTGAATTCGTCGCGCATCGAACGTTGAGCGTCGACGTGCGCGCTGTGATTGAACGGCGGCGGGCGGAGTCGGCGAGCGTGGCGCCGTCGTGCGACTGCAGCGGTGGAAAAAAGTGCACTGCGATGATTGGTAATGTCCTGTCGTCGAGATCGTCGAGACTTTTGGAATATGCTGCTTTTTTGGAATTGAGTTGAAGACCGCATGGCATTTTGCTGGTGTCTTTGTCATTGTATGGTGATCACCGGTTTTTGAATCAGCTCCACTATTGAGATTGGTTTAATGAACTGAGTGCGGCCAATCTGCGTGCCAACTTTTGAGCGCACAACGTTCATAATTTTATTCGTTTCAGTTTTCAACGATTTTTTAGGTTGCTGCGGCGTGTGGGACACGAAAGCGACCGCCCCAACCAGCTGCAGCGTCGTTCCGCCATCGCAGATGCATCCGATCTACGATCGCTATGGACGGCTGATCGTGTACAACCAAGCGAACTTGGTCCACCCCAATCAGCAACTGATCACTGAGTGCAACTCATCGTTTAGTGTTGTTTCTCTTGGTCCTTGTCTTTTGGGTTCCTTTGGAGTTTCCAGTACAACACTGGAAAAATGAACTGTGTGGATTTTGTGTTTTGAATTATAAGATTTACTCTCTTCCAGCTCCAAAAATCAATTTCGACTGTATTTGTGCTTTCGAATAGGAGGGACCAACTTTTGGGCGCTGGGAAAAATTGGGTTTTTAAACGGAATTAAAACCGTTTTTTTTTCTGGTCATGCAAAAAACGGTTTTTTACCAACCCTACTTGTTTATAGCTGTTCCTGCGACGAGATGTGCCGGAGTCGGGTGGTGCAGAAAGGCAGGCAGACGAGTTTACGCATCGAGCAAATGGGAGACCATCGACTGTGGACCGTGCGAACGCGCGACCGACTGAATGCCGGGCAGTTCGTCACTGAATATGTCGGAGAGGTGCATTAAACGCATTCAACAGAGCCATTGAATGGTTTTTTGTATCGCCTGAAAAAATCCGAAAGACCAGTATTTTTTCAGTTATACCATAGTAAGTATGCTCATGCATTTCATCAATTTCGAAAAAATAGTTTTTTTCGCACTTTTTTTACAGTTCCAGTTTGTTTCAGGTGATCACACTGGCCGCGGCGCAACAGAGAGCACGGACACGGCGGGCACAAACCGACGGCGGTCCGCAAGGCTCCGGCGCTGACTATTTCTGTGTGCTTGACTACGATGCTTCGTCTGGGAACGTTGAAAATTGCGAGGATTCCCGTCTGCCCTTTGTGATCGACTGCTGTGAGCGCGGCAACGTGGCGAGATTCCTCAATCATAGTGTTTGTTTGTCTTCATTTGATAGGCGATTCTTGTTTTGATAATGATTTTTTGATCGGTGTGTAGTGTATGTTTTTAAGGGTGGTTGGCTAGCGTATTGGGGTTGGGTTTAATTTTGGCGTGAGTGATTGTTTTTTTGGAGCGCCGTGAGCGTCAACTGCACTGAGAATCCGCTAATTTGCTGCTACTTTAGCGGAGAAATTTGATAGTTTATTTAGGAGCCACTTTTAACCATCAAATTCAATGAAAATACTGCGAATTGTAGCTTCTACGCAGCGCCAAGAACAGCCAAAAAACTCATCCAACTGAATGTCTGTCTGTGTGTGTTCATTGACTGTGGCATATTTCAATAACGAGACGTCAATTTGGTCGGACAGAGGCGTTCCAACAAAAAATTGACTACCATTGGAAATATTTCGGTCTCCAAAATAAAAATCCATCGTCGTTTAATCGGGTGTCTTTGTCATTCAGTGTGAGCCGAATCTGTGCGTGCGTGCCGTGCTGTGCGACTCTCAATTGTGGCACCAATGTGCGTGTCGCGTAGGCCTGTTTGCGGCGAGGGACATCGAGCGAAACGAAGAGTTAACGGTCGATTATCATCAGCTGAATCTTAATCATCCCGGTTGGTAAGCGGCATCCATGAAGCAGTATTTTGTGATGCATAGCTGTGCGTCACTAAATACTGTTTCATGAATGCCCCATGAATGCTTGAGGGAACGGTTGCTGCTGGTTGTTTTATTTGGCACGCGAAAAATACCAGTGCAAGGAGCAGAAATTTCGAATCCATTGGATTTGAGAATCCACAGTTAAATAACTGCTGCGATTTGGTTGGACCAGTCACTAATCGAGCCATTTCAATGCTGACGCATCGAAATTTCCACCTCTTGATTTTCTGTTTTTTCCTTCAATTTATTTCTCACTCTATATTTCTCCATCATTTGGTTTTACAAAATTATTACCCCGTTTTTCTATTCTTATAGGACTGAAAGACGTGCGAACGCCATTCGATTGCTACTGCGGGAAAGCCAGTTGTCGAGAGAAAGTGTGATACTTTTTGCTCATGGATCCGATTTTTCTTCAGATCTCCCAATTTGTGCGTCAATTTTCTTTGGTATTCGGGTATTCTCTATTTGATCTCTATTCTGAATTTATTTACATGAATTGGTGTGCTAAAACAAAAAAACCTATATTTACTTTCAAATGTTGGAAACAATACTTGGCGGACTGAACGAATCAAAACAGTAACTATTTTTGATTCCTCCTTTTTTGAACGATCAAAATCTCTCGTATTTTCCGTGTTTCATTTTGTCCATTGCCAAAAAAAATAAAAATAATCAATGAACGTTTCGCTGTTGGGTTTGTGTTCCGTTTATCTGAATAACTTGGTTGAAAACGAGACAACCAAGCGCAAGTTGAACGACACTTGCGATATTATTAACTGTGAACGCTTATTCTGCTTTTATCATCAGTTGGTGTGGCGTTGTTGTGCCTTCTCATTATTTCCAGTTGCAAGCAAACAGCTGTGCAAAATTCCCGCAAAATGCGAAGTTGCCGATTGTAAATGAATGAACACTTTTTTTCATTAATCTTCAGATGACCAACAAAATGTGATTGTTTCAAATTGTGGCGGTTTAAACCATTGAAATCGTGGCGGTTTAAACCATCAGTGGAGATGTATAACGACTGAGCAACAACACCGCATGCCGTGACGTACAAAAAAAACCGAACAATTTGGATATCTGTCTATTTTGCTAGCGATTGATTGGTTGATTCGGATTTCAAAACATTTGATTGACAAACAGTTGCCATTATTAATTCTTGATTGTGCCTTATTTGGAAAAAAGAAAAAAATTGAAACGCGTCCGCTGATTTGGAATCGTCTGAGAGACAACTTTCAATGCTGCGATGCATCCACCATCAGCTGTTTCAAGTGAGTGTTTTGATTTCTGATTTTCAATTGAAAAAGTGTTTGATTATTGGGGAAAAGTGCTTAGATGTTGCGCTTGAAGGTTGTTCAATTTTTTGTGAAGCTTAGTTTTTTTACCAAATTACCTGAACTCAATTGAAAAAATGCACAATAATTGTTCTGCCTGAATTCTGAGTCGACGACTTTACTGTTTTTGTTTTTCTGCATGTTTACTAGCGAAAATGGGACACCAGACAGTAAATTAGTGAATAAACAACCATCGCGAACATGTTTTTATCAGACACGTGAATAAGAATTTCAGTCATGACAATATTTTCGGATCTAAAAACTGTTTAACCAAAACTAACTAACTAACTAACTAACTAACATTTCATTATTACTTTTCCATCGTTTTTGTCAGTACCATTCTGTGCTATTGTACTGGCACGGACATGCACAAAAGTTCCCTTGTCCTGAAGCATGCCGTCATTTTCATGTCATCATAAAGAATAAAAGTTTTTCTACTGTGCTACAGGTGCAGTGGGGTGGTGGTGTAATAATTTTATCGTTTTTTTCTTGTTTTTCACGAAAACTTTTCCTGCATGATCAAACAGAAAATGGGGCATGCGATGAGAATGAAGGTGTTGAAAGAATGAAATCTCTGTTTGTGTTTGTCCAATCAGCGTGCCCGAATCAAAATGCAACCAATCAGAGTGTGTGTTTTTTGGAAATTGTGCTACTGGTGTGCGCTTTGTTACACCGTGTGTTTTGTCAGAAAATTTTCTGCAACACAGTGTAATAACAACTAAACATATCAATTTGTTTGCAAAAGAGTCGCAACTAATTTTATACGTGTATTCTTCAGACGTAATGAAAGTGAATCCGAGATATGCCCTTTTGAACAAGTTTAGCTCATGAGAGGTTCGGATTGTTTGACGTTGGGACAATTTTTCGGCTGGTAGAAGATAGGAATTTACCAAAAAGTCGCGTGTTCAGCCGACACGTGCATTGTGTCTGTTATGCACCATCAGGGCATGATTTTGGTGCACGGTTTTTGTAGTAGTTTTCTTGGTTTGTTGTGTCGCTTTCGCTCGCACTATAAAAGACACTGCTTTTCTTCCGTGTGCTTCAGTTGTTAGTTTTTTCGGGAGTCTGAACTCTATTGCCACCGTCTGTCTGGTTGTGCCACTTTAGTCTCTGAGACTGAGTGGGCGGATTAAAGAAACGTTTACGTTTTTCTTCGGTCCTAACATTTGCGATAACCATGGTCCATGGATATGAAAAACATTGTTTAGCGTTACACTTGCGTATGCTTCTGTTTTGCCAGCTGATTTGCTAGCATTCTCGTTTTTTGAGGATTCATTGATGTGTCTACTTAGGACCACAAAGACCTACTATTTAAAGGCCCCAGTTATTTGGCTCGACGGCTGAAAAATCTCGCTGCAATTCTTTCCGCCAATGTTTTTTCTGTGTTGTTTACGTGCATTATTTAACCACATAATTTGCCGCTGCGACTGTGAATGGGTCAAATAAAGTCAATGAGTATCCTAGATTTGAATTTTCAACATCTCTATCAACCTCGTCTGTTTTTCATTTTATGCCCCTGCATTCTATTCCTCATTTATTGTTGTCGATTCCAGTTTCACCTTGGCGCTTCGTCATTGTTTTTTCCAGCCGTTGTGAAACTTTGTAGGTGGACTTTGATCAATGGTTATTAATCAATGTTCATTTGTATCAGTCTGTTGGTTCTCAGCAATTATCTGACATTTTATAGGTTGGGGGCGTTATAGCTAGCGCTAGCAATTAGCATTATCCAAAAACTGAAAATGGTACAGTTCAATTTTCTGCTTCCGCGAAGTTCTATAATTAGCAACTGCGTGACGCAAATGGTGAGCTTTGTTACTGTTGCATCCTAATTGTGACGTCCCAAATATCGGATTTTGCGGTTGCGAAAACGCACTGTGGGCGGTGGACAAAAGTTTATTGATGCCTTTAGGTTGAGTTTACATTGTACCATGGTATTCCTGATTTTTTCGACCCGCAGTTTTCTAGCTCTACTATTTTGTGACGCAAACCGTGAAGTTCTTGGCGGCTTGTAAAGCAGTGAGTATTTTACTTATAGTTGAATATTATCAAGTTCTGTTCTGTTCTTCGACACGTGTAAAGTTCTGTTCTGTTCGGCACCTGTAAACGTGTAAGCCAGTAGAAAGCTGGGCATTCAGCCAACACGGCGGTGTTCTGGTGAAGGCAGAGTCGGAGTGTAGGTGGTCAGGTAAACTTGATAGATATTCATCGTTTTATCAGTTTTACTAATTAGAACAAGCTCGTCGGGCTACACAACACACTTTGTTTTCATTGTTACCGCATTTGTTTTGATTGTTTCTATGGTAATCTGATAACTACATGCGAAATCAGATTGCAACCGTTTTCGCGCAGAGGAGGATTTCATTTCACCCTACATTTGTGTGGCAGTTGCGCGCTGCAATGGAAACGGCGTTTTCACACAAAATGCGGGTGTCGCAAAAAAACTGAACTCGAAACACAGACAGCTCGAATAGCGTTGTTCTGGATGATTGCCAGACGGTCGTTTGTCACGGGGTCTCTCTGGTTTTGTGTGTCTGGCTCTGGCGTTTGTATCGTATGGTTCTGCTGTCTGCCATTGAGCGCAGCCGTCTTCTGTTGATGATTTTGCTTTGTTTACAAGCGTTAGCTGAGCGATGCAACCAATCAGCATGCAACATATGATTTCTGTACGGCATAGTTGGTGCACGCCCAACTTTATCCGGGTCCCTTATGGCTTTATTGCCCGGGATGGTTGTTTTGTGAGATTTTACTACCTAGGTTCGCTGATGTTTTGCCCAGACTATAAGATCTGTCTGTGGTAAAACACCTTCGGCAGTTCTGCCTGGTGTCCGTCGCACTGACGAGCCAGGGGACACCGCGGTATGCGTCTACCTGGCGAAACCGCAAACAGCGAACTTGTATTGTATACACTCGCAAAACACCGGGTCCCTTGTGGCTTTATTGCCCGGGATGGTTGTTTTGTGAGATTTTACTACCTAGGTTCGCTGATGTTTTGCCCAGACTATAAGATCTGTCTGTGGTAAAACACCTTCGGCAGTTCTTCCAGTGTCCGTCGCACTGACGAGCCAGGGGACACCGCGGTATGCGTCTACCTGGCGAAACCGCAAACAGCGAACTTGTATTTTATCGCAGCACTGTTTGCTGATTGGTAGGCTTACAGAGGATGCCAATGTATCGACTCATGTAATTAGCAGCCGAGTGCAGCTTATCTCAGTGAACTTGTATTGCAAGCGGAGGAAGTGCAGAAGCCCTTTTTACGGGGCGGTTTATTTGGTTATCAGAAAATGATCGCCCATTGATTGCTGTCAGCAATCAATTTGCTGTGTCGGGTCGCTTCAGACACCTGGTAAACAATAAAATCACATGATCGACAAAAAACTGGACTGTTTGGTTTGTCGTTTAGTTCTGATCTGACGTAAGCACATGCCGCGACGGACAAGAAAACTAAAAATAAGAATATCAAGAGTTGAAAGACGAGAACGACAGTAAAATCGCGCCGTTGCTGTTGTTGCCAGCCTTTTTTGTCAGCGACCAATCAGCGTTTGCCTCACCTTCTTACTCCTGACAAACGGCCATATTATTTACTTTTTTGTGTCAGTCGCTTTGTATTGTCAGGATCGGAAATTGTGCCATGTTACATCAGTAGCACAGCGGCTGTTAGCTGATTGGCTGGATATCTGGCAGGGCTGTGCGCTGATTGGTGCTTTCACCTCCAGAGACAGCCAATCAGTGGAGTTTGTCTGGAAATCTTTGATTTAAACCATGAACACTGTGGTACAGGGAAACATGACATGGCCATATTGTGCCAAAAACTGCGCTTGCACATTTCTTGCCTACGTGTACTTTATACACGTGTTCAGTGTGACTCAGCACGTTTTCCACTGCCATGTCATAGCACTTCTGTTTTTTCCTGTCAGCCAGTCGAATTGAAGTTTTGTTTGCGTTTTTGTTCTGTGTGGTTTAGGTAATACTGTTTCGACTGTCAATTTGCTTCTTCCACACTTGTTTTGCAAATATGTTAACAAATTGATTCGATTTTATGATGTTGAGTTCCAGAGTAGTTGAGTTTCATCGTTTGAAAAGTTTCTTTTTCACATGCATTCAATGGTATGGTAAACAACACGAGAACTTTCAATTTTTTGGTTAAACGTCTATTTTATTCACATGATAAGCAGATAAGCTTCTAAGGGCCACCACACTTCATGGTGACGCATCTAGCATGTTTGTTTATAGTGACGCTATGTGTTTTGTGCAGCTGAATGCTATTTTTGGTAATCTTGCTTTTATTTGTAAGTTTTCGACTTGGTACCAGAACTTCCAAATTTTGCTGACACCTTTGCACCGGTGGCTTTTTCAGAAAAAAACGTCAATTTGTTTTTGTCAATAAATGTAACAACTCGAAGGAGAGAAAAGAGCGAGAAAGCACACGATGGGGCAACGGCACGGGTAAAAAGCCATCATCAGAACTCTTGCACCCACCCCTGGCAAATATGGGTAAAACACCGGCACGATGACATGAGACGAACGGATCGGAACTGGCACTCCGTCGTCGCTCAATATTCCTATTATTATTATTATTGGCCTGACAGTTGCTCATTATTCGATTGCGACATTGCACGGGTGCTGGCAGACACAGAACTGGTCGGCAGTTCACTGGTGATGTGGTGTTTGGAGGCGATGGTTTCGTTGAGTGCAACGACAGATATGGACGTAAAGGATGATGCCCAGTTGAATGATGAAGTGTATCTGCCCGCTGAGGATGGTAAATTGAGTTTAGGATTATAGATGTGATGTCGTAGTGGCGATTTTGTTCGCCTTTTGCCAGTTTGACGTCTTTTGTTCACCTTGTCACTGTCGAAAATTGGTTTTAAAAAGCAGTTGCAAAACGTTTTGACGGTTTGTTTACGCATGAGTGGGTGGCCTTGAGGTTGTATAGCCGCAATGTTTGAGATAAAACTCTGCAATCATTTTGTAAAGACGTCCATTTGCGTCATCCGTTTATTTTTCGTCCATTCACATATTTTCTTCTGCTTTTGGCATCATGTGCAACGTTATCCCGAGTGCAATGTCGGCTTTACGTAAACAGGGCTTTATTCCTGCTATTCCTTGTTTCAAGCACTGCAGTGAGTTCCAAATTGTCAGTCACCCCTGTTCTGAAAAGTTGTGCCGCCAATGTGTCCGGAAATTCTACTGGTGGTAGAAAATTCTACAATTTCAGCCCTTAAATCCAACTTGACACACCATGTATTGCAGCAGCAGGGCAGCATTTTTCGAGCAGCTAAAAAACTTGTTTTGTAAAAATTTCGAACAAATTAAATAAAAAATATCCAACCACGTTTTGTAAAATTTCAAAAAATCAACCACGAAACATTGCTGCGCAGAACATCAACACCAAAACACCGCCGCGGCGAAACCGCCGAATCGTCAGGAGTTCGAGGAGGAGCTCAGCAAGATCTGCGAGAAGCAAACGGTTAACGCGAATCGCCAACGGGAGCTGCGTGGATTCAAGGGACACACGAACAAGAATGAAACCGCTGTCGGTGCTGAGGTGCGGAAATCTTCTGTTTTTACAATCTTCTTTCGTTGTCTAAACTGTATTTTTGCCCCCGTACCTGTTTTCACGTCCTTTTGGGATGGATTTTCAAGGAAAGGGTGCCGTAAGGATGTTGGGAAACACATTCACGGCGACAGTGCTCTGTGAAAATCGGGTAATTTATTTTTAATATTTGAAGCCCCCTCCCCCCCCCCCCCAACTATTCCGGAAACCCGAAGGTACCAAACTCCGGTGGGTTTGGGGAATGTACCAAACCATCCCGTGGAACCAATAATACCTTCGCCACGTGAGAGGGACAGCCTCGAAGTCCCGCTCCGCTATTATTGAAATTTTGAATGACCTGAAAACAGGTGGATTTAGTAGCCGGGGACAATTGTCGCCATAATAGAAATGGAGATCTCAAAAAACGTTGTGATTTTGAAACGATCACAAATTGTTTGCGACCGCTTTCTAGGAAGGTCAGATTCGGTCGTTGAAACGACAGGCTGACGAGAAGCGAAACGAAATCCGAAACTGTCGAGCCGAACGGGACGAATGCCAGACGAGACTGACACCGCTCGCTGCTGCGCTCAAGGAAAAGGTGAGACGTTTTTGAATGATGAATGATTCAAATTTGCGAGCTCAAAGCAGTGTGCTCCATTGGACGCTCTGTTTTGCCCGGAATACCAGAGACGTGAATTGCAAGGTTTCAAAACGTGTTTTTTGCCGGTGATTATGCGTGCATCTCTCGTTGCAAATGGTGAATCCAGCCAATCCAGTCACGATCATGTCGTGGATTATACAAAATATGTACTGTGCTGCAAAATAATTCCTAGATTTTGCTGTGCGTGTTCAACAGATATTGTAATCTTTTATTTTTGTCTTTTGTTCAACGTACAAAGCATAATTATCGTTTTTTCGCACGATTTCCAGCGCGAAACGTTTCGCGAGCTCGACCAAGACAACGACCTGCGCTACAAGGACTCGCTGGCGAAACTGGAAGCGAAACTCGATCAATTGACTCGTTCGTTTTATCAACGGACAATCACAAACGCACGCGACGAACAGTGCTATGTGAACGAGATTGACTTGCTCAAACGAAATCGCACGAAACTGCCGTTAGTGGGACTACTTTTTAGAGTTTTTATAGAGCGGTTTTTCGTTTTTTTTCCTGGAATGTTTATTCTATAAAAATTGGTCGTTTCTAAAATTCATAGCCTCTTTCATCGCTGATTTAAGAAAAGTGCCAATCTCCGGTGGTTTAGTGTAGGCGTCATTGGAGCGCTGAGCGTCCCATATGGACCAATGCCGCTGTACTGGGCTTACGAGAGGGGGCTGATTGATTGATTGATTGCTCAACTGGTGGTCAACACGGTTTGCTAGTCTGCAATCTGTCATCTGAATATCTTTTGTTTCTTACAGACGCTATCTTCAAGCGAAAGAGGAACTGCAGCGAGCGGAGCTGCAACACCGCGAGGTCAACCGTCAGATGAAGGTTAGTCGTTTTTTTTCGTCAGGCGGGCGTTTTGTCCGCTGCGATATTCATGCACATCAATGTTCATATTGTCCCATTCACGCACGAGGCACATTTGCCCGGCACGTGACGTCACGTCACTTCATGTCACGGCACGTCACGTCATGTATGGAATACTGGCATGAACAAGCATGTGTTATGTGTTCGAAAGATCAAATGACGTGCTGGATTGCTGTTTCTTGCTGCTTTATGAATGAGATCCGGTGGCATGACGGCGACGTAACGTGCCGGAGAAATTTGTGTGCACGAATTGGCCGTAGACGATTAAAATTTCGAATTAAGATTTCGAATTCGAAACTTTGCGAAACGAAACATCCTTAACCGTTGTCGGTTATCGGAAGCGAAGTGACGGTGCGCGCATCAATCGTATCAATCGAATCGAATCGAATGTCTCGCTTGCAGTCGCACGAGCAGCTGCTGCGGCAGCTACGATGGCAAGCGGAGAATCTAACAAAGCGGCGTCGTCAGCTCCGTGCGGAGGCGGACACCCTGTATCGCGACTATCGAGAGTTGGAGGCCAGCCGAAAGCTGAGGATCCAGCGCTATAATGCCGAGTGCGAACGATGGAGGGAGACACACGCCGGGCAGTCGCGCAAGAAGAACGCCGCGAAACGGAGACGAGACGCACAACAGCACCAGAAGAGTGCGCGTGCTGGGCGCAGCGGTGTGTGTTTTTCTTATTATTATTATTAATAAAAAAATTTTTGTGTTTTTGTTTGGTGTTTGATATTTTTAATAGTTCAGTTTTTTTTGTGCGAACGCGCAGACACGACACTTAAAAAATGGCTACGCGATTTCGAAATCGTGTCGTGTGTGCTATCGTAATGCATTACGGACACAATTTAGAACAAGATTTAGAACGACGTCTGTGCGTGCGGACAAAAAACTAAATGGTGTTTTCGCCTTCAATGTGCGTGTGGACAGTGATTCTTGTATTCCGCTTCAGCGGCTGATTGGGTTGTTGCCTTCTTTGAACAGCACTTCTCTCTTCTGCTCTCCCACCCGTGCTTGTGCGTCATACATGAGAAAAATTATGAAATGATATTTGAAAAGTTTCTGTGGTCATTTTCCAAGTGAACAGAATAAAAATGGTTCACCAGTTCGATCGAACCGTGGATGATTGATTATAACCGATGCAGACAGACAACTTTCCAACAACTCGACAATCAACAATCATTGCAGACACCGACAATCAACAGCAACAGCAAACAGCCAGCGAAGAGGACGAAGATGAATTGGAGCCGTTTTACGAAGAGAAACGTCACTGCTATTTACTATTGGATTATCTGCGCGAGCTGCACTCTCAGATGCATCACGACATGGAGCAGGTCGGTACTGCAGGTGGTAACAGGTCACATGGCCTAGGCCAAGTGTCGCAAGGGTTGCGACAACAGGGGACAGCACGTTTTGGGTTGCTGTTGAATCGAAACTTTTTTTTTTGTTATCGGTGATTGGCTGAGTCCGATGGGTGTGTTGATCGGTTGGTTTGAATGTGCATGTCAGGTGGTGAATGAAAGGTTGCACTGGTAAAAATGAAGCAAAACCTATTGGTTTATAAACCTGTCATGCACGCAAGCGTGAAACAACACCAAACTGAACTCGATGTTGCTGTGTTCTGATTGCAAGTTCACTTTCAACGACAATGATGGCTGCAATACATGCATAGTTTGTGTGCCGGTGCAGGTTGCCACCGCGCACGTACTTGCCACGGCCGGCGGGTCGTACGCAGATGCGGTGCGCTCGAACCTGCCCATGGTCGACTCCTCGAGTGACGGTTGCTTTACCGTTTTGTTTTGTTTTTGTGCGTTTTTATTGCGTATGAACAATAGACGGCTAAAACCAGTAGCAAACCAGGTTCTTTCAAAAAAGTTCCAAAATCGTGCGTTTTGGGGAGGAGGGGGGGGGGGGGGTTGGCATGCTGGCTGGTGCTAGCCGGTTAGTTGGTCGGTGTCGGTCATACGAACGCTAGGTGAATCAGCGGCCAATCAGCTTTTCGCACATGAATTACGTTTTCGCGCAGTTTTGGCTAATTTCGACTGATTGGATTGCCGATCTCACACATTTCCACACTTTACATATTCCACTTGCATCGTTGCAGACTCACTGAACGATTCGTTCACGCGTCTGCGCGATGAGCCCAGCCAAACCAACAGTGCCCGCGGTCTGCTCAATCGAAAGTCGGGTCGTCGCTCGAAAACCCATTCGTCGTCGAAGGCACAGCCGCATAAGGTTGCGTTTCGTTTGCAATCCGGAATGGTTTTACGACTGACAGTGTAATGTGTCTCTACCGTATTGGCTGTCGAGTCAAATCTTTCTGTGCTGTTGTTGTTGTTGGGATTTTAGGCGATGTTTGCACTGTAGCGCATGTTTCTGCATTTGACACTTTTGGCGGTGTTTCGGTATTGGAAATGTTTTGCCGTTAGAACGTCAGAATAATACTCGGATCGATTGTCTGTGTTGCAGCCAATCCGGCACGACTACAAATACGTGGACGCGTTCACGCAGATTGGTCTCACCCCGCCGTCGACCTATGCGAAAGTGGCAGAGACGATCGGCGCTGTCGAAGAGAAACTCATCGAGTCGCAGGTGCGTCGAGGCGCCGATGGTTGCTTCTTTTTTTAGCTGTGCTTCACCATCAATTTCCGGTCTGCACTACCATTTTTGCACACAATCACTGACAAACACACCAGCTGCCAGAAAACTGCCGATGCGCGAACGCAGGTGTGCACATCGCGTGCGTTGTGTGTACAGTCCATCTGTAAAAATATGCAACATGGCCAACCAATCAGCGTTGAGAATTACTCATGACTAACCAATCAGCGCTGAGAATTACCATGACCGACCAATCAGCTAGTTGCATATATTTAGACTGTATGTAGGGTAGCTACTGTGTAAATACTAAATACGATGAAACGTGTTAAGGATAGGGCTCCTGGAATGGTAGTGTTTGCTGGTTTTGGACCCAGGAGGTTTCAAGTATTCAAATCCTGGGAGCATGCTGAACGCTGTGCTGGTGCGCATTGATTGCAGGTCATGAATCAGTGTCTGTTGTGTGTGTAATGATGATGATAACAGAGCCACATGACTTCTTCCTCTATTCTCAATCGGAGACTCCAAGTTTGATGACAACCTTGACCGTTGTAACTTTTCCATCATCCACCCGTCCCTGTGCCGTCACCTCACCCGTCGCTTGCAGAACCGCACCCAACTGGCGGTCGACCTCGCGGACATCGAGTCGATGTACACGACGCTGTCCGTGTCCGACGTGACCACGACCGACAGCGGCGCGTGCGACTCGCTCGGCTCCAGTCGCTCGATGTCGTTCTCGGATCGTGCGAGTTTCGCGTCCGATTCTGTCGTCGTGTCGCCGGAGCGTGCGTCCGCTGGCGATTTGCCGGCCGTGTTGTCCCCTGGTAATAACAACAACAACGGGCGGTTCTCGTTCGGGGCGTTCGTCTCCTCGCACCGCGGCACTGCAACGTCGCCGCCACCACCGTGGATGTCGTCGCGGACGACGACGTCACGACAACACGGTCGACTTGCTGGTTGGTTTTGTGGTTGGGTTTTTTTTGGGGGGGGGGACTGATTATTTTGGGTTCAGGGGAAGAACTACATTTGCAGTGCCGTTCTGTTGTTGTTCATGATCCAGGGTGGGAAAGGTAGTGAGCGGGCTCGGTCGGGTGCGGACGCTGTGTAGGAGCTGCGTCGTTGTCCGCGGGTGTTCGTTCTCGTATCGGATGACGATCGATCGGATCAGTGCGATTTATTTCTCCCCCATCCCACACGACTCACACGGTGGTGATAAGCCATCGCGATTCCATAAAACCATCATTGGAAGACGAATACCACAAAGTTCGCAGTTCGTCAACTTTTTAATGAAACACCTTTTTCTTCAGCGTCCGCGTCGGCAGTTGAGATTGCCGCCGCAGTGCCGGACCAATCGGCTGAAATGCGACCGCCCGGCCGAGTGCCTCCGTTGAATCGTGACACTGGCGTTGTGGAGGAGTCAACCGGTGAGATGGAGAGCGTCCTCGACGATGTTGACAAGCCGAAGCCGGTCGCCGATCTACTGCATCGCAGTGCGTCCGACAGCGCGACTCCCGCCTCTGGTTGGTCGGAGTTGGCTTCACAGGCGAACTCGAAATTATAGACAATCAGCTGATTGGTTGGTGCTCTCTGTGCAGACTGTGGCGGCGGAGTTCTGTTCTGCACTGCATCACGTCGATCACTAACCAATCTAAATGCTGATTGCCTATAACTTCGGGTTTGACTGTAGTTCTTCGAGTGTTGAGCTTGAGTAACGTCTTGGTATGTAGACCGTGCACTAAAGGGGCATTCATGAAGCAGTGTTTATGACGCATAGCTACGAATGTCACTGCTTCATGAATGCCCCTTCAGTTGTGAACACTAAAGCGTTATACCGTCACCAGCAATCTCAATCTCATATTAGCGCAGCGTTTCAGCTTATGTGTCTTACCATTAGTGAAATTAGTGAAACCGCAACATTACCGAAATCCAATGTTTCTGTTTCTCAGCAACCGCGATGACATCGGGCGTCGGCAGCACATCGGCTGCGATCGATGGAGTGGTCGATGCGTTGGCGGAGGCGTCTGCGGCGGCAGGTGGGCGCTGAGAGATTGCTTGAAAGAAATGTTCCTGCGGTTCGCGAAATAAAATGAAATGAAATGTTGTAACATATCACGGATCTAGGTTCTTTTAGTAAGAATTCAATGTTTCTCAGAAATGTGATTTTAGCGAATGTTCGTTAACTAGCGAAAGTCCGACTTTAATGGACATTTTGTTTGTAAACTGTCTATTTCGAACACGTCTCAGGTAAACTGGTTAAAAACTGAGACCTGTTCCGAATAGAATAGAAGCCAACTGTTACCAATCAGCGTTTATCGAACAAAACAAAACAGATGCTTGGGCTTTCAGGTGAAATGTTGGCGTCAATGAAAGTGAAAGTCAATGACGAACAGAAAACGGCCGAAGCAGCACAACTGCGCTCCACAGCAGTCGCAGTCAGTGACGAAGGTCAGTCAACCAGAGGTGCACGGGAGCCTTTCTCTGGCCTGTTGTTCCTGGTAAAGTAGAAAATGGCCGAAAAGGGGTATGCCGGTAACATAATTTGAGAATCATAGGGCATGTCGGTACACTTAGCAGAATCTGGGTCCAAATTTTGGGTCTGTCGGTAAAGTTAGCGGGTTGTTTGCCTGTTGCACGGCTCCGTCCCTCCTGTTTCTGGTAAGGCCCAGAGCCCCGGAACCCCCACCCCGTTCATGACTGCAGTCAACGAGTCAACCATGACCCATCCGCTGTTCGGTTCCGTCCGTTTTTTTGTGATCTCTGCAATACTTAGGGCTGCTACACACCGAAAGCGCAAAGAAAAACTGAAAACGCAAACTGTCGCTCTCTTTTCAGGCATCGATTCGCGTGGCGTCAGCAAGAACTCGAGCACGCACTCGGCGCCCGACCAGTTGCAGGAAATGTTCCGACGGGATCCGTCATCGGGCATCAATGAGGACGAATGAATTTAGGACACAGTACATAAGACGGGTATATTGGGTGGAGCTACCGAAACTACCGTTGTTTTGTTGTTGCTACATGAAAACTGAAAAGTTATAAAAATCCCAAAACTTGGAAAACCCCCAAAATATTGCTCGCTGTTGTTCCTGTTGTTTTTTTGTGTATCGTGTGTTCTTTTCTGCGGGTTTGTGTACTTTTTGTGGTTTGATGTTGGGTTGTCTGCTTGTATTTGTTATGCATTTTGAGTTGTGCTTTGTGTATTTTGACTTTTATTGACACTGCTGCTCATTGGTAGTCTGAAAACTTACAACAAATTTTCGCAGCTCAAATTTCTTTTTGTGTAGTTTAGTAAAACAGATTAGAGTTTACCTCATCAGTTTTAACCATCATTGCTAGCCTCATGTTTGTACGCAATGTTTTTGATACTTGCGGATTAGATAAAAATCACATTTTCTTTTTCTTTTCCAATCTGCCAGGCTAAGGACATTCACAAACCATGATTTTCATACTATTAGTGCACCCAAAAATCATTCCTGAATACAAAATTCTGTACTATCCTAAATACAAGCCCATATCTCTCTTCAACTTCTTTGTTTTTTTTGTTGTAATTTTTTATGTTTTATTTGGTTTGTTTGTTTTTGGTGTGTGACTTCAGTTACTATTTTGGTAGTGTTTTTTAAACTTTTTTGACGTTAACGTTGATTTTGTTTCTTTGCTTTCCATTGACTCAATGCTCGAAAAAACTTATTTGTCATGTCTGGCTTTGTTCGTGTTATTGATTTGTTGTATTTGAATTGCATGGTTATTTTTTGATTTTGTTTTTTTGTCACATAATTTCTGATGTTTCAGCGAATTCCTACAATTTTAAAGTACGAATTTTCCTCTCAGCATCTGTACAAAGAAGAGACTATCAGTAGTTTTCCTTTTGAATTCGAGGTAATTTTGCAATTGTACCTTTTTACCGGTTTGCTGTTGCCTTGGATTGTCGTTGTTTGGCTGGCTCTGATTGCTCATTTCATGTCGCTGTATGTTTAGTAAAATTATTACTTGTTTTCGCAACTCTAACGATACATTTTTTGAAATTGTAGCTGTCTGTTCTGTTAGTATTTTACATTTTTTGTAGTATCTTCAGTTTCCAACTGATGTTTTTGCTGTTCTCGTTTTATTTATTGTTTCACGTTCCTATTATGTTTTTATATTATGTTTATAGTTGGTTGTACAGCAACGAGAAAACATCCCGCAACTATGCTACAATGTTTGTTTAAACCGGTCGCTTTTTCGTGCGGAACTTTGAATAGTAACAAGAACGAAGGTTTGGTTGAGATCAAACACTCGCGTTTGTTGTGGCTAATGTTTTCTTGCAACTCCATTTCCATTCTTTTTTCTTTCGTGAGCTTTGTGTTGTGCAAAAAAATGACCGGCTTCAACAAACATACATGTATGTTCAGAAGCGCTAATTAGTCCAGAAACGTTTTCAGAATGGCGCTAGTTTCATTGTATGATGTTGTTGATTACCGCAAGCGACTGGTCCCAAACCGCTGATTAAGGAGCTAGCGTTTCGGAAAACGTTTTTGAAAAAAAGCTGAGGAAATCACAATCGTTTTGGTGAATATGTCTGGTTGTTTTCTCAGTGACTGCCATAAGTGAGACGATATAATGTGTTCTGATAGAAGATTTTTCGATTAGTTGTTGTAACACGTTTTGATTCAAGTAATCCGATACTGTGTATCAAGTTCGTTTTGTTGTATCTGAATTCGGGTTTGACTATTTTAATCTCCTTATAAGGCAAGACAATATGATCGGCATATACGTTCGACATTTTTTGTTCTTGAATTGATTGATTTGTTCAATCGATTTTTGAATTGCTGAAGCAGTCGCCGCTGACTTACCATCCACTCAATGATTCAGGTTTTTGCGCAGTTTACAAAGTCGCCAAACTACGCTTTTAACCATAATTTTTGAAACAGCCTTGTTTTATGAACTCGTTTGAGATTTTAGACTTTCGTTTCTATTTCATTTTGAACGTTATTTCCACTGAGCAAACGTCAGAGCCAGCTTGTAAATAGACAACAACGCTTTTTTGAGATTGCACCATAACATGTTCTCAAAAGTAGTCTGTTTCTGTTATCCATTATGGTACTCGAATTGTGTTGGATTTTAGTCATTTGAGAGGTATGAAGGTGATTATTACCGATGCAACTATACAACTGTTTTCATCAGTTTTTCCCGTTGTGATTTTAAGTGGAACACTTTTGCCTTGTTCACTTGTGCAACAACTGGGCGTTATCAAATTTTGCATTTTTGGAATAGGATGAAGTTTTACCAAGATTTTTATTATGATGCATTATTGTTGCTGCAGCAAATAAAGCCTGACATCGGTACATTTTTGCACTTCGCTTTCCAAACTTGATTGAAAGAAACGATTGCAAACTAAAATCGAAGCAATTTTCGCATTTTCACTGTCACAAAGCCAAACTTTTCTTGCTTCAACATTTACTAACGATGATAAGTATAGATAGTATAACATTCGAAATATTCGTTTTCGACTGTACAGCAGAGAGAGACCGTATCATGGCGCCAAAGAACTGGAAGCACCGAAACCAGCTAGGTTGAAATGACAACGCAAACTTAAAAGTGACAATTACAACCATTCACATTGTGAACTAATTTTTTTAAAGATTTTCCCTTTTCAATTGAGGAACGCCCTGAAACACCCGGCAATGCCCTGAAGAATGTCCAGGCAGGGCAGGAATTTCGGTGTCGCCAAGTTGACGTCGTCGAGACCGTGCGGATTACAGAACGGCCTGCAAACCGACTGTCGTCCAGAGAGTAGAGCCTTTTGCTCGCAGCAGGCGGTCGCGTCGCCAAACCTCGCCGCGCACTTTAGCACTTTTTTGATGTTGTCCGGTGTGCACGTGCCCGTCAGAGCCGCTTGAATCATCTGCAAGGAAAAGAATTTTGAGAAATTTTTGTCGGTGTTTTTGGAATGAGCGCATTTTTTAATTTTACTGTTTTTAGGATCTCGAAAGCACCACAACAACAATACACATATACCCTCCATACCAGGCATGTGTGGAAACCTGTGTGGTACAATGGACCAGCACAAGAGCAGCGATGATATTGAGCTAAGAAATCGCTGACGACTCCTTCAAAGGTTACGGACGGGAATTTACACATCTTGTGGACAGAACACCGCCGTTGTACCGTACAGGTTCGCTCGCACTGGTCTGTTACTACACCAACAACGAAACGACGTTCGTTCGTTCCATTCCATTCCATTTTATTTCGAAAAAAAAGAAGCAAACTCCAATAAAACTGTATGAACAGCATGTAGTTAGGAGTCCCAAACGTTCGTTCGTTCGTGTCGCACCAACCTCGTCCCGGTCCGTATCGTACCGACAGATGTCGTCGCAGCTGGGCGGTGCCGACCGACGGCAGCACTGCTTCGCCTGTCGATTCGCTTCTTCCAACGAAACGCACGGCTGCCAGTTGCGGCGCGGACACTGCGGCGACGCCGCTGCGGTGCCGGCCGTTGTTGTCGTCGTCGTCGGTGCCGTCGTTGAACTGCGTGCTCGTGTTTCTGTTGTTGTTGTTGTTGTTGTCGCTTGCTTCGTTGTCAATGGCGTCGGGCGCTTTCGGGTCTCCGGTGCTGGCCGTTCTGTGGCTGTTCTTGGCGTTGTCGGCGCAGCCGTAACCGTCCTGGCCGTTGTTGTCGGCGGTCTGGTGACCTGTTTCGTAGTTAAAGGCGTTGGGCGTTTTCTCGTGACCGGTATTGGTCTGGTTCGAATGGGCGTCGCTGTTGTCGGTCGAGTTGTGATTATTGTTGTTGGTGGTGATTCTCTCGTAAACAAATCATTCTCTGGAAATACGTATTGGTAATAGTCCTCCTCTTCCTCTTCGTGCAATTGGTCGGATCGATCAACGTCGTCAAGCGCAAAACGGTGGTACGGTACGGGATCGCGCATTGCAATCTGGTCAGGCGGTGGTTCGCCGTTATCGTATTTCTGAGCATTTGGAGGCTTGATAAAAAACGTGTATCTCTTTTTTGGCCTATTTTCCATGTAGTCTCGTTCAACTCCCAAATTCGAACCAGTTGCCCAAGCGTTTGTTCAAAACTGTGACCAATAATGATCAAACTCACAAAAATACAAACTATCTCACTTTCGTACACACCTTCACTTGCCCGGGAAACAGCGCGTAACGTTGCTCCTTAACGACGGACATTTTCTTTCGATAGCTGACCGTATCAACTAGATCAGTGCCGTGTCGATGTTGATTCAAGAGAAATGCCGCTCGATAGTTTCGTCGTTGATCGTCGTTCATTAACGTCGGATCGCACTGGTCGCGTTCACGTTCGACCTGTGCGTTAACGTTTTTTTCAAATTTGTTTGATAACGTTTTTGAGAGGTTCGATCAAGAGTCCACACGGGTTAGCGGTTAAGGCAGAAAACAAACATTTACG
The DNA here is from genome assembly GCA_030248135.1 of Theristus sp. LFF4_11. Taxonomy (NCBI): domain Eukaryota; kingdom Metazoa; phylum Nematoda; class Chromadorea; order Monhysterida; family Xyalidae; genus Theristus; species Theristus sp. LFF4_11. Next base: position 83,224 of record JASANC010002071.1, read on the forward strand.
TTGAATTTATCTTTATTTTTTTCATATTTTTAATCAGTGTCTTTGTGTGTTCACAATTACCCAAATGAATCTGAGTTGTTCAAGGAACAAGTAAAAGTTCAAAAAGGTACGCGGTAAACAAAAATTATCAAAGAAATAACAGAATCATCAATAAACTTCGCAGAAACAGAAAACTGAGCAAAACAAAACAGTGAAACGAAAATAAAACGAGACACAACCTTACAGATCTCCACCCGGTACGGTCGACTGCTCAACGTGACGTTCTCGCGCGGATAGTCCGGATCGGTGAGCGCGTCCCGGATGGCGGTCTCCTCGTTGGCGGCGAATCCAACGTCCACTTGGTCGTTGTCCAGTTCAACCAACCGTTCGCCGGCTTTGGTGGTCGACACGACCGTCCACGCGCAATTCACTGCGAATTCATTCAGCAAAAGTGAAATATATCAGCCTACACCGTAAAGTCTTGCATATAAGGTTCCTCCCACTTATAAGACCCCCACCCAAAAGTGGGCCGAGTGTCACACGGCAGGAAACCAAAAAATTCAAAATTTTGACTTGGTCGAAATTCCACCCCGTTTAGAAAGCCCAGCCGGAATTGCTAATCTTCGCATTATAAGACCTCCTCCCACTCATAAGGTGGTCAAACAAAATTCCACTATATTCAGAAATTTTTGATTTTCAAATTGATACAAGGAGACCTTACATGTAACATTTTACGGTATCTCATTTTGAATGTGTTTATCATGAATTAAACGCAATAAGCGCCCACCCATTTTCGTCGAGTATGACGTGCAACAGTACAAGTAGACAGCGCCATACTGCGAGAACGTGATGCCGGCGACGTACGCGCGTTTGCCGCCGCCGCCAAACATGTACCAGTCGTCCGTCTCGCGGCACGACATCGCCCAGCGGCAGTTGCGCGCGCACGCCTCGCGTTCCAACGGTCGACAGCGCGGCAGTAGCACGAAGTCATTTGAAACGCCTGAAAATTATTATTAAAAAAAAAGAAAGACCAATGGCAAAGTTTTCATATTGTCGCTCATCACTATCAGACCTTTCCACTTCCACGAACTTGAATCCTTGGTGAACATCCTTGGCTACGACTGAGCTTGAAGCAAATCCGTAAACTAAGAATGAACAATATCCGTCACCGGACTTGCGGCTGTGTGTGTCCTGCCAAGCTTGCTGGCTGGGATTTGTTTTCTTGCGCAGTGTTGCCTTAAACGCGCCGAATAAAACAGAAACCGACCATATCGCACTTGTTGCGCCCAAACCAGTTTCTCGCCGCGCGGGCATTGTGTCGCGAGCGAATCGGCCGCCGTTTGCGCGAGCAACGAAACGCCCAATACTCGCACGCCAAACCTCAGCAGCCACGAATTCACGACTTGATTGCTGTGCTGAGCGACTGTGCGTGCCTGGCCACCACTGTTCTGCTGCACCTTCTGTTCTTCATACATCAGTATGGTCATTGCGCAAATGAAACACAACGCGGAATGATCCATTAAGCGGCGCATTACGTGTTTCTCCTGTTGCCTTGTTTTGACATTTGACGGACGGGACCGGTTTCACTGCTTTTTCTGTCGGACTAACACATTATGTTAATGCGGCTGCGTGTTCAATAGTTTTTTTGATGTTCTTCTGTTTTTAAGTCGGTATTCATGTTGAATATGACAATTTTTTAATGAACCATGCGTTTCCTCACCGTGAACAACGATCCATACGTTCCCGAAGTTGTTGCACAATGTTTTACGTCATGTTTTACATCTTCCGTGTTCAAACAAACCGTTCAGTTCAAAATAACACAACAAAAAGTTCATCATCACTTTTGTTTTGAATATAAATTGAATACTTTTGCCGAAGCTTAGTGTACGCTGCAAATAAACAGAAATAAATAATAAACTAATAAAAATATCTGCTTTAGCAACAGCATGCACGTAACAGACCGGTGGTTTGCCAAAATTAAACTTCATCACTACACGTATGTGTGTATTTACACAACAATTTCAATGTCCACTTTAAAAAATCTTAACACCATCCCTAGTCTTTCAAACAGTGTATGTGGTGTGTTATTTCAAGAGTTGTTTTGCACCAACTGAAACCGAGTTTGAAAACGTGCATTAGGTAAAACGATTAGAAACCTGCTGCAAGAAAAAGCGCTAACACAAATGGACATGTTGAATGGCCATAATTTGTGGCAACTGTCCACACGTGTTAGGGTTTTTTGGAACACACACCAGACTCTGATAAACGTATCTATACAAAGAAAAATAGGTGCAATAGTATTGTTCCTAAGTTGACTAACTTGGTCAACAACAGTTTTGAAAAAAGCTGCATTTTTCATTTTAATTAAAATATTTTAAAAATTCGGAAATTTAGAACAGCAAATGTGGCATTAGTTTTCAGCATAGTCAAATTATTCAACGATAAAAGCAACAAAGAACACACAAAAGACTGAACAAAATATATCATAGAAGTTTAACGATAAAATGATAAACTAACTAATTTAATGCTCAGCATATTGAGCAATGTGGACACGTAATTTGACAAAGAAATACGAATCAGTAAAACAAATTTCTGCATCACGCTTTTGAAATTGAAAGCATGCAAAGTGACCAGCATAAAGGCATCAAAAACGCATACAACGCAAAAATGCTTGCAAATATTGAGTATTGAAAAATAAAATGGTCATTCATACAAATGTAACAGTTATCAATAGTTACGAAATACAGCCGCTTCTTCATCGTAACATAAAAAATCCTGGAACTGGGGGGGGGGGATATAAGCGCGCCCGTTGATCTATTTTGATAATTTTTTCAGCGTTTGTGAAAAAAAACTTCTGGAATTTGTTTGACACTAAAAACGTAGAATTTTGAGTCCGCGTCGTGGGCAAGGTCAAAAGGGAAAACCAACTCAAAAATAATAGTTGTATTTAATAGCTGACCGTGCCGTAGGCACGGGTCAATTTGCTAGTATAACCTGAGTCATTAGCAATTGAAGAAATACAATTTTTTTGCATTGCCGCCTGCACTGCCTGCGTGCTTGTACCGCAGTTTGTACGGATGCAAGTTGTTAGTCAACAGACGCCCGCCTAATTGACTTGTTTGGTGAACTGGTCAACGCACACACGCGTAAAAAACAAATGTTGTACATCTAGCTGGACACCCTGTCCATAACTCTAAAACTGGTCTACTTACGTTTGACCACAGCTCGATTGTTAAACCTACCGAGCAATCAAGTTTTGGAAGTTACCGAATAGATTTTGAAAATGAGTCGATGCATTTCACCATTTACCTACTTTCATTCGTCTTTATTTCATGCAAGTCTTCAAATTCATCTTCATTCAATTTAGTCGTTTTTTCATCGTCCGTTAACCGTACCGTTTTTGCTACAGTACTACTCTTCTTTCACTGTAATAAAAATTATCCGAAAAACACATCTGGATTCCTTCAAAAAAGTAAGCAGGTCGACGTCTACCTGTGTTCACACAATAACAGATCCACTTACTGCCAATAAAATATACTTTTATTCCATTATCATGGCATCTATTACCAACCGCAAAACAGAAACTGTCGAACAAAATAAAAAAATAACTGTATGGAATGTCCAATGAAATGATCAGCAGTGTCACAGTAACTCCAGGATTAGATACCCATGTCACAAACGATAATGTAGAAAATATAAATAATTCAATTCCCACATCACAACACGACAAAAAAACAACATTATTAAAATATCGGAAAACAAAAGCAAAACAAAGGCCCCAGATACATGTGCCTTCAGCGACAGATTTAGGACGAAGTTACAAAACGACTCGACTTTATAAAACTGTGCACAAAATGTCACAAAATTAATCACATACCCAACCTCAGACACGAATTGCTTGAATTGAAACACCTTGGACAGCAACACAGAACCACCGATAAGGCAAACATGACATGACTAGTGTATTTTTTGATTTGATTAATGAAAGCGTTTTTCTCGTGTAAAAAACAAACACTGAAACACATTTATGTTCTTCATTGAGAAGAAAAAAAAATATTATTGATGCAAAAAGGTATTGGCTAAAAGCTTGATGAGCACAAAGTTCGACAACTACGGAGAAACTAGAGGTTTTGGAAGAGGTACTGTGTACAACCCAGTCGGTTGTGGAAACTCCGCCGTTGACACGGTCTTTCAACTTTTGCTAGTCTGCGTTCGATCGTACCCCATTGCACCCAAAAACAATAGAACCACACAAAATAAATCCATGAATATCAGCAGCAATCTGCTATTTGCATACAATAAAACAGCTGACATGTATTGTACAGATAACAACGTCACAAGCAAAGCACATTAACAACTCCCTTTCATAAAATAAGCAACGAAATAACACCAGCAGAGCTGGGAAACAATGAAAACCAACAAAAAGAACAAGCACATGGCAACATTTTCCAAAAGAACGGCACAGAATGAAAACGGAATGATAGATGGCTCGATTCATAAGTTTCAGAAAGTCAGATTTTACAGTTTGCTTACGAAAACAACGAAAGGTGATCATTGCTGTAAAACAGTAAAGCATTTCAGAGAAAAATCTTTACCCAGCAACAACAGCCATGCCCGATTAAGATCACTGTCAATGCTATATTCCATTTCCGATATTGAAACAGGTTTTTCATTCACCACAATTTGAAGTTCGAGAGGAGTAGTGGAATTTCGAGTGATGATTCATTCAAATCGATTCAACTTTTCGCCTCTTGATTTCCCATCGAGTACCGGACATTAAACGGTGCTGAATCGGGGGCATCCACTTTCAAAACTACGACGCATAAATGGGCAGCGGGTGTGCCTCCGTGTTGAAGACGTACTCATCCAACGGCACCAGCGTCCGATCGTCGTCAAACAGCAGATACAGGTATTTCAGTGTCTCCGCGAGAAAGAACGACTCCATCGTGTCGCGATAGGTGACCGGAATTTTGCGAGCGCTCTGCACCGACGAGTAGCCGGCTCCGACCTTGGCGTACTTTTCGATCGCTTGAAAGGCGCGCCAACCCCGCTCCTGGTAAGTCGTGTTGCCAGTCAATCGGTACAGGTAGAACCAGGACTCGATCGCTTCTGGTCGCAGCAGGCAGTGCGCGTCGAGCGGCTGTGAAACAGTAAAGCGGCATTCATGAAGCAGCATTTAGTGATGCGTAAGCTGTGTTAAAACATAGCTACGCGGTTTCTAAATAGTGCTTCATGAATGCACCTTAAAGGCCCGTTCATACTGACAAACGATGACGTACGTCGACGTACGTTTCCATGAATGGCAGTACGCAATAACACGAGACCTGACGTGACGTGGTGCCGTACACACATACACATACGTCCATATGAACGGGTCTGAAGAGACCGGCGATAGATGGAGTGATTGGCGGACGGCGCCACTCGCTTCCAAGCATCGTTTCAGTATCATTCTCAACCGATAAAACTCATATCAGTCAAACTATACGAACGCTCTCTAGGATCTAGTTCTCTGGATTGCCGTGAAACAAATGAATGCAGTGAAGTAGTGCCGCATGCGCATGCCCGTGTAAAGTTCTCCGACGTGTTGCCGAAAAGGAACCGAGTTTGATCCCACTCTCGCGACTCTCCACCAAGGGCATTGGCTAAAGAAGGGAGGGGGTACACTCAGATCACAGCGGAATCAACCAAAATTTGGCATCTTCAGGTTTCTTGAACCGCCCGGGGCGAGGGGAGGGCCTACAAACTGCTGACTAGAGCGGTCACCTTGATGAAAATGTCACTCTGGCCGGGCGCCGGCAGCATGTTGAAGTGCGCGATCTCCGGCGCCAGCCCGGTCGGCGTCGCCTCGTACATCGCCGCACAGGTGTGCGCTAGCGCGTGCGCCAGATCGAGATCCGCCTGCGGGAGACCGTTCGCAGCGCCGAGTGCCAGTGTACCGGCCAGAAAGCACACCAAATGATCCTGAGCGCAATCACGGACACTGGGTGTGCTGATTTCTGACTAGACACTTCGAATACGTAGCACCATCGGAGCTATGTCTCACCATTTTTGCATAGTATTTGTCCGAGCCGCCAAGTAGCTCGCCAACGAACGCCAAATTGTTCGGCGATGAATACCGCAGCAGTTTCGTGCGCATTCCCTCGATCGCTTGCGCGTAGTCGCTTTTCAGCCTGAGTTTTAAGAATACTAGATTGATGAATACCGTAATGCATTTTTTTCGGAATGAACTCATAAAACAGATCAGTATTATTCAACCAGCAACGAACCAATCGATGGTTTTGCCAGTCTGCAGCCACTGTTTCAGCAGATACTCATAGTAGCTGTCCGCACGAGCACCCATCGTGATTGTGGTCGACGGCTTCCAGGCGCCCGTCTTCGGATTCAGAAACATCGGACACAGTCCGTCGTGTTTCGCGCAGCCGATTCTGTGGATGTGACGCGACACGTTGAACGCGTACTCCTGCAACGAATGCCAGCAAAGATCTCAATGTAAGCGATTTAAGAAATCTGTAACAATGCAATCATCATGTAATCGTTGGACATGCTTTCATGATCGCGTTCAATTGCCTCTTTTGCTGTTTGAACCACAGTTAATATGGTTTCAGTATGCTTTTTATTATTTAACAGCATCACACCTTCCACGATATACCGCAACAAATGGTTGAAACAACAATGAAAACGCGCAGATAACGGATATAAACGCAAATGCAGAGCAGTCAGGCATCATGGAACAAGCACATCAGTCAACACCGGAGATTTGAGTTCCACCAACAACACTCGAACGCAAGTATCGCAGCTGACAGCAGCTGACCGCCGGCCAACATCACAACGATGCCAAGAACATGGTCAAACTGCAGCGGGCTACCGCGAGGCCGTGGGCGTCGCTTCACGTCCCAGGACGCACACTTTCGTGCTCGACTGAGCTTGTTCCCTCGTAGGTATCTGGAGCACGTAAAGTCCTCGTCTGAAGACAGCGCACCACAATCGAACTCCAAATTATAGGGAATCAGCTGACTGGTTGGTGATCACCACATGATGCATGCTTTCTGAGCAAACGAAGCTCCGCCCTCACAGCAATTTCTGCACAGACAGCATGCGATCACTAACCGATCAGCTGATTGCCTATAATTTAGAAGTCGACTGCATGTTTATAACACAGTAATTGTGCACAATCACGAACAAGCACACGCGCGCGCTGGACAGCGCGCTGCTGCAACAGCGTACGTGTGCTATAAGTGTGTTATAAACAAACTGCAATCTCTTCGGACTAGAATTTCAGTTTTTATTTGCATTTTTCTTGCCAGAATTGACCAGTTGCTTCAGCATGACCGACAGAATGATGCGTACTGTCAATCAAGCTGAATAATGTTGTGTGTGTGTACCTGCGTGTGATCGAATCAAACGCCGGATACAACGAATTGACGGCGGCGCCGATGCGCCGCATCAACGCGGGCGACGTCTCGTTTGACAGCAACAGTCCAACGGGTTTGTAGCCCAACTCCGGCAGCGGCACCACTCGAATGGCGCAGTTTTCGAGCGCGTACGCCAGAGCGCTGATGTGATCCATGATTTCCACCTGCCGCCCGTCGGAGACGTGACTCAGGTAGTCCATGGTGCCGTCGGCCAACAACGGCGGGTTACGCTGCAACGCCGCGCGAAACGCCGCCTTCCACGGAGCAGTCGACGGTCGGTGCTGTGCAGTGTCCATGACCACGCGCAGCCAGCCGACGTCGTAGCTGACGACCGTGATTTTCAGGCGCGTTCGCTCGAACGCGTTCAGCGCCGCGATCAAGTCGTTCAGATTATTGATCGCATACGGCTGGTCGGTCAGCAGTAGATGCGCCAATAGACCGGACCGGTACAGACCGATGACGACGGTAAGGAAGATCACGGCCCCGGTGAACGACGGCTGAACGCCTGTAGTGCACCGGTTGTTTTTTTGACACTGTGTCAAGAGTCAAAATGCAGCATGCCTGTTCGATTGCTGGAGTTTTCGTCTGCGAACACAGTGAACTCTTATAACACGGCAGTAATTTCTTTCAACAGTCACACATAAACTATACCAACAGCGTGCGCGTGTGCTTGTTTGTAACAGTGTTTATAACAGAATTCACCGTCTTCCAGATCAGGATTTTAGCAACGATACAGTGCACGCAACGCTAGCTGGGTTTGACATTTCATCCGGTGTCGTCCATAACTTCAGTCGGTTCAATTCAGAGCAACCAACATACCAACCAACATGACTTCGTTTCACATCAGCGACTTTCTGCAGAAGATCGCCGTACAGCGATCTCACGATGATGCAGAGCGCCAACAGCGCCCAGACCTCCCATCGAAACACGCTGGTGAATTTCACCAGTTTCTCGGTGGTGGTGAGCGTCTCGCTGGCGCGCTGCGAGCCGACGATCACTGAGAGCATCTTGAACTGCGTCAACACCGTCGGCGAATAGAAACGCTGCGCTCGATCGGCGGTGATCATCCATTGAACGGGCGCCATCAGGAATCGGCGGTTCGCGATCGCCGGATACAGAAAATCGTCCAACTGCCAGAACTGCGACGGGCTCATACGATGCAACGAGAAGGGCAGGTTCATTGCGCGGAACAGGACGTCGAACATTTCGGCGGTGTCGCCCGGGTACGGGCAGTGGAAAGTGGCGCGAAGATTCGACGCATAGCCGCAGGCGAATGTGTCGGACGGATTGAAGGCGAACGCCACCGTCGGATTTGATTCTGTTGACCTGTTTGCCATCTTAGTTGATGTCAGCAGCTAAGTTACTTCTTGCGAGCATCTGATTGGAAGATGGGAGCGGCTTCCTGGTACCATGGACAATAAATAGGAACGTTTATTGGATGTTAATAGGCTCCAAAACGAAGTTTATATTTGTCTTTCATTTGTTATTATTGGTTTGGATCATCACATCACGGTATTTATTATATACAGACAGAATCATCCACTGACCACTATCGACAATATTAATGACAGTCGCGTTCCAATTCCTTTACCCACTCACGAGTTGAAACTGAATTGCAGTTGAGATATTTACCGAAGGAGCTAAATATTTGAAGTCGCAATATTCTATTACATGCAGGGTGACTAAAAGATACATTTTTTGTTACAAACTTCAACGGATTTCGCTGAACTTTTGAACAGAGCTTCTCACAAATGGGAAATTTTGTTTTCGCGCAAAAATGAACCCCCCTCAGGATTGTTGGCTTACCGTATTTCTGTAGAAATTGCCCAAAGTCGGTTTTGGCAAAATTTCTGGTTTATTTACCGTTTTCATGCACAAATCACAAAATTGGTCGACAAAGTAAAACCACACCCAAGAAAAACACAGAATGCTAAAGACCCTTGTTGAATTTCCAAATATTTTCTCGACATGCGCATGTCAGTGTCAGTGAAATCAGTGCCGTCTTTTTTACTCACCCTGTACCATGTCATCATGCCATACCATCCGGATGTATCAAATTTCAAATTCAATATTCAAATTTGTCTATATTCGGAAACAGTATTTCTGAATCATTGAAATCGGTTTGAACTAGAGTTGGTAAAAAACCGGTTTTTTATATTGCCAGGAAAAAAAAGGTTTCTTTTCCGTTTTAAAACCGTTTTAAAACCATAAAAAACCGAATGCTTCCCAGCTCCTAAACTTTCCAGAACTTGGCATCTTGAACTCAAAATAGGAAATACATCAAAATTAGTGATTTTGAACAGCGTAAAAGGCTGTTTTCGGGCGTACAACCGACCCAATTTGCTATTTTTGCCACCCAATGCTACCCAATTTTTTGTTTCAAATCAAACCAATTTCGCTTTTATTGGTTTCCAGGGCAGCACGTTCACTAAATTGAAAACAAAAACTGGGCAGTGACCATGTAGGTGTGGGGAGCGGGGAGGGACGGTTGCAAGGAGACCGGATAGCTGACCCCGATTAGGGGGCGAGATTTGCAGAACTGCAAAATGAAACCGGTAGCGGATTGCGTTCGAAAAATACCATATTTCATCAGTTACCCTTTGCAAATCGACAACATCGTCAGTCAGTCTGCATATGCACTTAGTTTAGCAGTCACCTTGTATTTCACTTGACCCTTGCCTCAAAAGCTTCTGCAAAATGATGCTTCACCAGTTCAGTTCGACACAGTTCACTGCACCGTTTTTCAAAAATATAATTTTACATTTTATCAATCAAACGAAGAATTGTGATTTTTGACAACGAAGTTTGAAAATTTTTAAGGTAAAAAACCGGTTCTTTATTTTTTCAGAAAAAAAACTGAAAAAAACCGGTTTTAAAACGGAAAAGAAACCGTTTTTTTCCTGTGCCAACCCTAGTTTGAACGTATGATGTTTGATTGAATAGTGTAACATGTGGGACTTCAGACGCTTGCGTCGCAGCACGGTTCCATGCCGCGTATTGGGTGTCTCTTATCAGGAAAAACCATGATGGTGCTATCTTTGTTATTTTTTATTGACATATAGAAGAAGAAAAATCCCGCGCCAAAAGCAACACATAAAGCGCCATTCATGGAGGTTGAAGGGCGTCACCAGAGAAAGCGATCAGCTAAAATGTAGGGTGCATTCATGAAGCAGTATTTAGTGACCGCGTAGCTATGTTTTAACACAGCTACGCGTCACTAAATACTGCTTCATGAATGCCGCTTAAGTTTTGTGTCCTGTGCCTGTGCATGACTTCACTTCGAAAAGACACAATGGCCATACAATGGCCTTATTTCATCTCGGTCACATTTATGCCGTTGCGCTGTATTACCATTTGTGAAGCTATGTCCGCAACGAAACTTGATCGTGAAATGGATTCATGAATGCTCGTGTTGTCGACAAAAAACCTAAAGACAAACCTCAAAAATCGACCGGCCCGTTTGACGTGACAGATCGCGAAACTCGAGCTGTATAGTTGACACTTCGGAGAGCGTCGATTCCGGTGACCACGGTGGAGCTTTCGCCTTTTTTGTGCCCAAATTCACGTCGGAGTACGGGATTTTGGTGGGCGACTCAAACGCTGCTAGTAAACGATCACCTGAAAATGTGTGTTTTTTTGCTTTTTCATTTGCTTGCTGTGGCATTCGCGATTCCGAAGGGCTCGTGTACTATTCCGGCCCGCGAAATTCCGGCCCGTAGAATTCCGGCCCGAAGAATTCCGGCCCGGAGAATTCCGGCCCGGAGAATTTTCGCCAGCAAGAACAATATTAAACCACACGAAGTGATTTTTGGTAAATAAATTCTTGTGATTTTTTATTTTTGTTTAGAACTTGCTTGCAGTGACTTGTTGTAGGTTTCTAATCCTAAGCCAAGCCTTTTTGATAAGGTAAAAGGGTCACAAATCCTGTTCATGATAAAAAAATTTAAAAATTTAGTTGTAGTTTCTTTTTTCCAAAAGGTTTCATTTTCCAAAAAAGCAAACAGGACGAACATCAATGAAAATACACTGTAACATGTGAACATCGATATTTTTATTTTCTTATTTCATTACCCATATCACTTCGTGTGGTTTAATATTGTTCGTGCTGGCGAAAATTCTCCGGGCCGGAATTCTCCGGGCCGGAATTCTTCGGACCGGAATGAGCGGGCCGGAATTCTTCAGGCCGGAATTAGCGGGCCGGAATTGTACCCCACCGGTCCTACACAGTCATCTGGACATTCGGTGTGGCGGATCTTTTCACGTGAAAACAAATAAAAACATACGAAAACCAAAGTTCGTGATGCCTTGCTGCGCCTGACAACCGGGTGCTACCAAAAAAGCGAATGACGTCATGTCGGTCCGACATAGGGTTGGCAAAATACCGTCTTTTTCAAATCGTGGTAAAAAACCGTAATTTTACCGGTAAAAAACGGTAATTTTAATTCCGGTAATTCCACAATTTTTGGAATTTTCAGCTCAGCTCGGCAGCTCAAGCCGGCACCTCGCTTAACAGTACTTTCAAAACATCAAGTGTCAATTTCGTCATCATATTTTTCTTGGTCATAGATTTTCTCATTTTCTCATCAAAAATGAGAAATCAAAAACTCAGGGGTCGAAAAAAAACGGAAAAATACGAAAAAACCGGAAAAATACAGAAACGGTCTTTTTCCCGTTTTTTTCAAGGCACCAATTTTTACCGGTAAAAAACCGGTATTTTTACCATGCCAACCCTAGTCCGACACACTCAAGTAAACGGTCAATACCCAGCTCAACGGCTTTATCGAGCAGCTGACGGTCGCCGCTCAAATGATAGGCGCTCAACAGTCCGCCCAACACTCGAATCGTCGTTTCGAACAGATTCACAAATTGATTCCGCGTGAATTGCAGCGACTCCAAGACGTAGCGACGCGCTTCGTCGAATTCTGAGAGAAAAAACCATTTTTTATTGTTGTCCTGGCTGCGACTCACTTCACTGCGGGCAATCAGTTTAGTGCTTGACGCGGCAATTCAAAGTTGCTCTTGATGACGTATCTTCAGTTCACTTTATGCACCAATAGATCTGATTTAAACTCGATTGCAATGCACCGGCTTCCAATATTCGATCCGTGACGTTCCGGTGAGTGATCGAAACAAATCACGCTCAAAATCAGCAAGAAAACAAAACAATCAAAACCGCATTTGTCACGTCTACCAACCGTCGGTCAATCCCATGATGATCATGGTGTCCAACGAATCGACCATCGTCAACGCCAATCGGAACCACTCGGCGCGACTCTTGCTCACCGGCTTCAAATGATCGGCGCCCCACGCGTATTGCCGGTAGCCGTTCCACGCGTGCTTGAACGCGTTCATCACGGCCGTTTGGCGTTCGTTCTGCGGTCCTGGAGACAGTTTTTTGGTGCAAAAAAACAAAGGAAAAAGAACAAAAAAGGTGTGCAGCTGGGTTTTTTGTCACGACACGTTCGCTCCTCTCTGTCCCTGTGGTGTGCAGAAAATTGTGTTTTCAAGATAACATGTCCGCTCCACCCTGTCATCAACGGTCGATGCGATGTGGACAACGACGCAGCTCCCACAGAGCGTCCGCACCCGACCGAGCCCGCTCGATCCGGCCAAATTGCGTCACTACCTTTCCAACCGGTTGGGCGATGAACAACAACAACAGCTACAGGAAAGGATGAGGATCTCAGAGGTTGAACACACATAACACTGAGCTGTAAGCTACAGTCAATTAACGTGGTTCATTGAACTTTTTGGCCAATTGATTCATCAAGCAAGAATATCGACTTTGGCAAACTGCAGAGCAAGTCCAAAGCAAACCTTTGAATTTATTGATCCTCGGCTCGACAACTTGCTGTCGTGCGTTGATGTTGTCGATTGCATTTTTATTCTCATTGATCGGAAGTTCATCTCCATTTTCGTCCGTTCGCACCAGCCGGCCGGCGGCCGTGGCTTGCTGGAAAAAATTTAAAACTTTATCCTTCGTTTAAAAATCTTGAATTTGCGAAAACTGTCCTGCATACCAAAAAAATTCTGCAAAAATGCAAAGAAAAAGTATACGAGAAAAATAATCCCGCATGCTAAGTTCACCGGAGCACCACTCACTCATCTACACTTGAAATTGGCCGCGAAAAAACTGAACGCAAACCATTCTGAATGAAACTGAAATAAAATATGAAAGAAAAACAAAAAAAATGCAAAAAATAAAACACCAACTATCCACCACACCTATCAACTTCCAAAAATATAAAACACACACACACACACACACTTTTGGGTGACTTTCATTTTTGAACAACAACTCATAGTTCACAATCGCAATGTCGTCTCGATCGTCGCCGTCGTTCGAAAGCTAGAAAAGAGAGCTGGCACACGATCCTGACCAAGAATGAACACAAACACACACACTGGTGGTGTCCTCATCGATATGGAAAAAACTATTTTTTTCAAATATTACCTGATCATCATTGGACGACGTCAACTTTGATTTGAAAGACGATGATGTTTTCGCGGACGAAACTTTGGCGACAATATTTTTGAACGTGAAGACGGACGGCGACACGCGCGCACCAAGCAAAAGGGCACCAGTGACTGAGATCACCGTGAGACCAACGGCGAATGTTCGTTGGAGACTCGACAGGCGACGCCATCGCTGCAACACGTTCGGATTTTGAAATGAATTGCCAAATCACAAAAAAAACGTTCATGCATCACAAAAAAACGTTCATGCTCAGCTCGTTTCCTGTACGTCAGTCAAATGACTGGACAGTTCAAACTTCATGTGCATCTCGAACCAAACACAGTTCTTTTTCAAGCGAACATTTATAAACCCTTGATGTGATTATGGGATGGACGACAAATGACAAAACAACCCAGTCAAAACGAAAGAACTCTTTCCGGCTTTTAATAGTTGTTCTAGGGGGGCCTGGGGGGGGCCGCCCCCCCCCCCCAAAAAAAATTTTCGAATCTATCTCTATCAGAAAGGTTTTTTCGGCTCAGCTATTATCTATCTAAAAAAAATTTTCAGCCAGCTATCTATCTGAAAATGTCTGTCTTAGAAGACATGAAGTGAGTCAATTTTTGACCAAAATTGACCATTTTTGCTCGAAATTCTCAAAAATTTCGCTAATTTTAGTTAAAATATGCGTTTATACTTGATTTTTTGCACGTTTTAAGCATTATTTAGCTGTTTTTATAGCTTTTTAGCGTTTTAGCTATCTATCTATCTAATTTCAAAATTTTGACCGGCCCCCCCCCAAAGTCAAGACCCCCATGGCCCCCCGCGGTCCCCCCACCTTTTTGGTCTATCTGGAAAATTTGCTCCAGCTATCTATATCGCCCCCCCAAGGCCCAAACCCCCGGCTCTGGAACAGTACCGTGGGCGAGGGGGGGAGGGGGGGGGGGGTACACCCCCCCCCCCAGAGCACCAGAGACCGTGGGGGGGGGGGGGGGGGGGCACCGTGCCACCCCCCCTAAAACCGGGCACCCCCCCCCCCATCGGACCCCCCCCCCCGAAAATTTGGCCGACACCCCCCCCACACCCCCCATGAAATTTTGTCTGGCGGAGACCCCCCCCCCCAAAATTTTCGTACACCCTAAAATTTTCTTCGAAAATCATGATTTCTTTGTCTATAAAGTCCATAATATAAGCTGAATATATGATAACTTGACCATCTTCATTGTAATTTCAACGATTTTGCAGCAAAATTTAGCGTTTTTCCTTCAAAATTTAAGCGAAAAATTATCATGGGGGGGTGCCCCCCCATAGAAAATTTGCACAACCCCCACCCCCCCCCATGGGACGAATCATAGACAAAAGACCGCACGTACCAAAAAACCGCACGTGCCAAAAGACCGCAAGACCAAAATACCGCAGATTGGTGTGGAACCAAAATACCGCACGTGCCAAAAGACCGCACGAGTATTAAGAAAGTCGGTTCCGCTGATTCTATGTCGATTTTACAATTGCATCAAGCAACATTCGTATCATTTCTTGTGATAAATTGTGTTGTTTTCGTTTGTTCATTGTTCGAGTTTCACTTTTACGCAACAAAAATGTTTTTCTTCGTTCAGTGGATTTGGAACATGGCCAAATAGCGTTTTCGGGGTTCAGTGGATTTGGAACACGGCCAAATAGTAAAAATGATTGTGGACACAGCCTTTAAAGCTCACATTTGTTTGATAATTTCTCATGGATTATCAAAATTGGCTGAGGGAATCGTGAGCTAGGCGACGCTTTCTTCTGGCAGTCTGCGCGTTTCACCGTGTTTGTCTTGTGCACCAACCTGTCACGCAACTCTACCGGCGCTGTGCTCAACCGATTTCAACGAAGTACGGCTCAATCAACTCAGTAGAACACCAGCAACACGGTGATGTGGCGTTTGTGGTTAGTTCCGATTATTTTTTCAAAAACCAAAAAAATCCAAAATCACAATAAATTTGTGTTTTGTCGTTTTTCACACTTTTTTTATTGCAAAGCACCCGATGCTGAATAAAACAACAACCAACAACAAACGACATATCAACGTGTTCACGCTGCTCTGCTGAGTTGATTGAGTCATGGATCATGGAAATTGGCTGGGGGAATCGTGAGCTGGGCGACGTTTTCTGTTGACAATCTGCTCGTTTCACCGTGTGTGTCGCGCGCGCCGACCTGTCACGCAGCACTGCCGGCGATGTGCTTGACCGATTTCGACGAACGACAGCTCAATCAATTCAGCAGAACACCGGCAACACGCTGATGTGTCGCTTGTGGTTAGTTCCGATCATTTTTTCAAAAACCAAAAAAATCCAAAATCACAATAAATTTGTGTTTTGTCGTTTTCACACTTTTTTTATTGCAAAGCAACCGATGCTGAATAAAACAACAACCAACAACAAACAACATATCAACGTATTCCCGCTGCTCTGCTGAGTTGATTGAGTCGTGGGTCATGGAAATTGGCTGGGGGAATCGTGAGCTGGGCGACGTTTTCTGTTGACAATCTGCTCGTTTCACCGTGTGTGTCGCGCGCGCCGACCTGTAACGCAGCACTGCAAGCGCTGTGCTAGACCGATTTCGACGAACGACAGCTCAATCAATTCAGCAGAACACCGGCAACACGATGATGTGTCGTTTGCGGCTGGTTCCGATCATTTTTTTAAAAAACCAAAAAAAATCCAAAATCACCATAAATTTGTGTTTTGTCGTTTTTCACACTTTTTTATTGCGCGTCAACCGATGTTGAATGGAACAAAACCATCCATAAACGACGCGTTATCATGTTCCGGGTGCTCCGCTATTTTGATTGAGCCATGGATAGCCAAAATCGGCCAAGGAAATCATGATCTGGACAACGTTATGTGTTCGTTGTTTGTGCTTCGCGACATGTGTCTTGTGCGCCGACCTGTCACGCGACTCTGCCGGCGCCGTGCTCGGCCGATTTCAAGGATCGACAGCTCAATCAATAATTTTTGTGGAATAAAAAAGAATAGGAAGACAAAATAAACACAAAAAACATATCATAATCACGTACGCAGTGAATGATTTTGGTGCGGTCTTTTGGCACGTGCGGTATTTTGGTTTGATAGCATCTGCGGTCTTTTGGTCACAAAAAAATCTCAAATCTGCGGTCTTTTGGGCACGTGCGGTCTTTTTTGTCACCAAGCCCCATGGGGGGGGGTC
>JASANC010002072.1:0-11090 GCA_030248135.1 Theristus sp. LFF4_11
TTTTTGTGACCAAAAGACCGCAGATGCT
Source organism: Theristus sp. LFF4_11 (assembly GCA_030248135.1). Lineage (NCBI taxonomy): Eukaryota > Metazoa > Nematoda > Chromadorea > Monhysterida > Xyalidae > Theristus > Theristus sp. LFF4_11. The sequence goes on from JASANC010002072.1 coordinate 29, forward strand.
ATCAAACCAAAATACCGCACGTGCCAAAAGACCGCACCAAAATCATTCACTGCGTACGTGATTATGATATGTTATTTTAAGTTTTTTTGTCTTTCTATTCTTTTTTATTCTACAAAAATCATTGATTGAGCCGTCGATCCTTGAAATCGGCCGAGCACAGCGCCGGCAGAGTCGCGTGACAGGTCGGCGCACAAGACACATGTCGTGAAGCACAAACATAACGTTGTCCAGATCATGATTTCCTTGGCCGATTTTGGCAATCCATGGCTCAATCAAATTAGCGGAGCACCCGGAACATGATGACGCGTCGTTTATGGATGGTTTTTGTTCCATTCAACATCGGTTGCTTTGCAATAAAAAAGTGTGAAAAACGACAAAACACAAATTTATGGTGATTTTGGATTTTTTTGGTTTTTGAAAAAAATGATCGGAACTAACCACAAGCGACACATCACCGTGTTGCCGGTGTTCTGCGGAATTGATTGAGCTGTCGTTCGTCGAAATCGGTCAAGCACAGCGCCGGCAGTGCTGCGTGACAGGTCGGCGCGCGCGACACACACGGTGAAACGTACTAACAGCCAACACACAACGTCGCCCAGATCACGATTCCCCCAGCCAATTTTCATGATCCATAACTCAATCAACTCAGCAGAGCAGCGGGAACACGTTGATATGTCGTTTGTTGTTGGTTGTTGTTTCATTCAGCATCGGTTGCTTTGCAATAAAAAATGTGTGAAAAACGACAAAACACAAATTTATGGTGATTTTGGATTTTTTTGGTTTTTGAAAAAATGATCGGAACTAACCACAAGCGACACATCATCGTGTTGCCTGTGTTCTGCTGAATTGATTGAGCTGTCGTTCGTCGAAATCGGTCAAGCACAGCGCCGGCAGTGCTGCGTGACAGGTCGGCGCGCGCGACACACACGGTGAAATGAGCAGATTGTCAACAGAAAACGTCGCCTAGCTCACGATTCCCCCAGCCAATTTTGATAATCCGTGAGAAATTATCAAACAAAAGTGAGTTTTAAAGGCTGTGTCCACAATCATTTTTACTATTTGGCCGTGTTCCAAATCCACTGAACCTCGAAAACGCTATTTGGCCGTGTTCCAAATCCACTGAACCAGGAAAAAAGATTTTTGTTGCGTAAAAGTGAAACTCGAACAATGAACAAACGAAAACAACACAATTTATCACAAGAAATGATACGAATGTTGCTTGATGCAATTGTAAAATCGAAATAGAATCAGCGGTCTTTTGGCACGTGCGGTATTTTTGTTCCACACCAATCTGCGGTATTTTGGTCTTGCGGTCTTTTGGCACGTGCGGTCTTTTGGTACGTGCGGTCTTTTGTCTATGATTCCGCCCACGGTACTGCATAAAGGCTCTTCGGAAACGTGAGTTTTTGAAAACTGTTTTGCCGTGATTTGTTTGATTTTGGATTCATCGAAGATCACGAAAAACGGTACAGGTGGTTTACTATTGCTCGAGAAACATTCGCCAGGCCGGAATTGTCCGAGCCCGAATTATCCGGGCCGCAATCGAACGGGCCGCAATGAGTGAGCTGCAACTCTTCAGGACGCAATTAGAGAGCCGCAATTGAACATACGCTTGCGTGAATTGGTGCAAATGGGCTGAGTTTTGTCTTATTGGATTCGGATTTCATTTGGATTCTTCCATTCCCATTCCGTGACTTATGAAGCTTCACGTCATAATGAAGCGTTGCGTGGTCAATCTCATCTCAATTTTTCCCAAAAATACCGTAATTTTTGCATTTTTCTTGACGTTTGTGTCTGTCCTTGCACCCCCCTCACCCTCACACGAGGTCCCGCTTTCGCTACTAACCCTTTAATCTTTGACCTGAAAGTGGAAATTGTCAAAAAATTTCTGTCAAAAACAATGTCCACACGAAACTGAGCAAAAAAACCTACTATCTGTTTTCAGATGAAAGTACAATTTTTGATGGCAAAAATTCGTTTTTTAAATTATTTAAAAAAATTGCTTAAAAATCCCGATTTAAAGAAATCAAGTTAAAATTTTTTTGAACCTTACTAGCCAGTATGCCCGCAACCACATTGGAAATTGTGGAACCAGCTGAGAACATTGTGCCGCCGGCGCCAGTGTCGCTGGAAGAGGAAACAAACTTACAACATTTTTTGACCAACATTTGCGAATTAATTGAAGAAGCTTGTCGAAACGGAAATGCGGTTCGTCTGTTTGTTGTAGTTTAGTTTTGTCTGGTGGTACACTCTTCGAATCAAAATGTGTCCGCTCAATGCGAATCAATATTGGTGACAAAAAAGGTAATGCTACTGCTGCTGCTGGTACAAGTTGATTAAAAGAAGTCAGAGCTGCTCTGTGCTTGTTTGCATGTTTGGAACTGGTTGTTGAAAATGGAAATAAAACTGGTTGGAAATGTTAACTTGAAAACATTTTAAAAAGAGATTGAACTTGTCTCTGTTGATTAAAAAATGCATTGTGTTTGTTTTGCCAGGTTGATCTTGTCAGTGGTTACCGTGTGGCGTTGTCAGCTTTTCCAGCAAATGACGTGCGTTGTCCGTTTGAGCTGGCGCTGAAAACACTCGCAAACGTTGGTTGCCTTTAGGGATGGAAAAAACCGGTTTTTTCACGGTTTTAAAATTGTTTCTTTTCCAGCGCTTTTTCGCTCGAAAATGGTTTTCCAGGTTCAAAATATTGCTCTGGGTTTTGCCAAACACGCAAATGAGAAAGAAAAGCTGGCTAAAACTTGTTCTTGTCGGTTTTGTGAACAGTAATCAACGGTGTTCTAGCCACCAACAGGCAATAGAACTCAATAACACAATTGAGTGGTGGATTCGACAACCGAAAATTTGGATTTATTTCGATGACTGAAAATTCAAATTTTCTACTGGTAAAAACGGTTTTTTTTATTTTGGCGTGAAAAACTAATTTGTTTTCATGAAAAAAACGGTTTGTTTTCATGAAAAAAATGGTTTGTTTACCGTTTCATCCCTAGTTGCCTTGCCTTGCAACTTAAACACTGTCGTTGTGTTATTTTGACGTTCACTCGGATGCTCAGGCGCTTCTACTGCACTTGCGCGTTTGTCAGAGCAGCAGTCACAATGTGCAACCATGGAATGGTGCAAACGAGAAAGAACCGTTGGCTGTTTTGTTTGCATTCAACGATGTCAAATACGCAGTTTACAGTTCAGTTGATGGGTTGCTGGTGCAGCCAAATCAACAGGCTTGTTAATCATTGAGTTTGTTAGTTTCAGTCAGTCAGCTTCGCCAGATCCCAAGCAATCAATCCTTTTTTAGGAGCACTTTGTTTCTGGTGCAGTCAAAAGCTAAACAGTAGGCTAACGGAGTTCTGTATTATCTGGCCTCGCCACAATCTTGCTTCAACCTTTGTCATTGTCAAGCACATTTATTTAAAAGTAAAGATAATGACAAAACAAAATACAGATGGAGGATGGAGGTTTTTGTTTTTATCAATATTTTTTGACGATCAGTGACATTGCTGTAAGTTCGTGTCGAGTCCGAATGTGGTAGATACCGTATTCCGTGGGCCCACATTTAAAACAGTTGTCTGTACTTTACCTCCATTGTTTTCCGCTTTCGTTGGCAGTTTGTGCCAACCAGGAGATTTTTGCTCGGTGACATCTTTTTTGGTTGACAAGATCTTTGTTTAAATGGTTCAGATTAGTGCCAAAACGGTGCAAGAAGCGGAATCACGGACGAACGTTAATGTCAATGAAACAGTAAATGATGCACACAAATTATTGTCCGTTGTTGGACACCCACTGAAAACACAAACACTACTTGCTGAAAGTGCAGACGGTACTATTTTTGATTCTGCGTTTTATTTTTACTTGTAGTTTTCTTGCCAATCAGTTATTTTGGTCAAAAATCAGTTTATACTGAGTCAACGAAACGATCGTTGAAGTACGTGCGACTGAGACGACTTTATTCGAACGTGTGGTTCAAACTGTGTCAGTTGCCCGTGAGTTGAAGTGGTCATTCAAAGTTACGGCGGAAATGATATGCTGATGCGCATATGACATAATTCGTATGATTTGCGCATTGCAGCATTGTGAGTCAGTGGAGCGTGTGTTGCTGGTGCAGCTGGCTGAGCAAGTGCTTGAGCATGTCAGCGATGCAGTGCTGTTCACCGATTACGTCACACGGGCGCATCGTCGTGGCTACCCGCTTGATGTAATCTCAATGGACGCGCTGTTTCTTCTTGTCTACAAGCACGATGTGTCAGTAAATTGCGCAATATTTTCAATTTGTTTCTGTCTTGCAAACTTGAGTAAACACTAATCTTCGGAATTTATCGAATCTTTGCGACCCGTATCTGAACATCTTTGTTTTTACAGCAATTTCCCAGAGTTGTACTCTGAGCTGTATCGGCTGCTGGAATCGCACGTTTGCTATTCACCGTTTCGAGAACGATTCTTCAGACTGGTGAACACGTTTCTCAGTTCAAGGTATTGTGCAAGACTGTTGCAATTTCAAACGTTTTTGTGCCCGTTCAGTTTATTGCTGTTAATTGGTTGATTTTCTCTTCACTTTCACCATGCTGCCTGTAAACGTCGTTTGTTATGTTTTAGTCTTTGAGCATGTTGCGTGCAACTGTTTTAGTCACGTTGCTGCGTATTTGGCTGGCGCGTTTGCAAAGCGTCTTTCTCGATTGTTGCTTTCTGCGCCTGTCGACTGTCAACTGCAACTGCACAAACTCATCCGCAACATTCTCATTCGTTATCCTGCGTTGCAACAAATGCTGCATCGTGATCACTGTGGTCAGTCGTACACTTCACACTTTTCCAGAAACTCCTTCCCACACTCCGTAAACTCGATTCGCTAATATTATTATTTTCTGTTTGAAGAAAACTTCGCGGCTGATCCTTATGATGCCGAAGAGTCAGATCCAGCAAAATGCAACGCAATTCAATCATCATTGTGGGAGTTGAAAGTTGGTTTTTTCTGTCCAATATCGAGGTTGCATGTGTCTTTGTAGATTTACTGATTCCAGATTTCCAGTCTGTTGACTGAGTTTCCAGTTTGTAATTGTGCGTGAACAAATGGAGCAAGATTTTTTATAGAGGACGTTCGAGTTCTAGCTTTTGTTTTCAATCTGAAATCGATGTTCATAATCGATTTGTTTTTTTTGTCAGGCCGTGCAACGCCACTGGTATCCAACAGCAGCAGAGCACGCACGTTTCATTGATCGTCAATTGCCAAGCATTGAGTCAGCACTTCGGTGGCGTGGCATTCACGAACTGTGGACTGTTGAGCTCAGCAAAGACATGACCGATGTGTGCGCTGACGGCGCCACGGGTGAACGAAGAGCATTTGAACAGCTGCATTTTCAATGATGCACCAGCTCACTATGATGGCACAATTCTTCAGGCCAACCACCGTCAAAGAGACAGCGCAAGCGGATGAGAGGCAGCAATGAACAGCGTGAACGCGCCCCAGTGGCCGTTGCGTTTGTGGAGCCTGACGCGCTCGTGGCAAACTGACGTGTGACTGCACTTGCTCTTGATTCCTGATGTTTCTCTCGTTTTGTCATTCATTCTCTTGTTCGCGTTGTCACGTCTTATTTGTTATTGTTGATGTTGAGTTCTGCGTTCGTTATTCAGGTTGAAATAAAGATCAGTCTTTTGCAAAAACAAGCGTTTGAACTAATGCGGTTCATATGCAGCCGATGTGGCACTGCGGTCGATGTCACATTATCTGTTTGTCTGATTTCATTTCGTTCGTTTGGTGAGGCGCCCTATGCAAATTCATTCAGCTGCATTGCACGTGTCTCAGCACATCGCAGACGACCGCCGTGATGGACAGCCTGATGAACACGATGCCGCCAACGCCGCTGGTGGCGCCACAGACGCCGCTGATGCATGCGCCCAAGACGCCTGCCATGCCGCCACCGCACAGTGCTGCTGGTCAGCTCAGTTCACATTGTTGTTCAGCAGGCACTCCCTGCCTTGTCTTGCCTGCCCTACGGTTGGGAAAAACCGGTTGTTTTATATTGCTAAGAAAAACGGGTTGAGACTAAAATTTTCTCAGCTCCTAACGTTTCCAGAACTTGGCACATTGTGCTCAAAATAGGAAATGCATCAAAATTAGTGGTTTCGAGCAGCGTAAAACGCTGTTTTCGGACATACAACCGACCCATTTGCTATGTTTTTGTTTCAAATCAATTTAGCTTTCATTGGTTTCCAGGGCAGCACGTTCAATTCAAAACAACGACTGGGCAGTGACCGTTATGTGGGGGGGGGTTGAAAAGAGACCGGATAGCTGACCCCTATTTGGGGGCGAGATTTGCAGAACTGCAAAGTGAAACCGGTAGCGGATGGCGTTTGAATAATAACATTTCATCAGTTGCCGTTTCAAATCAACAATGTCAGTCAGTCTGCATCGGTTGCCCTTCTTTTCTAAAAACCGACACACTCGTTGCCGGACATTGCTAAAACGGACTTCTAAAACAGACGGACCTAGGTTTTTTTTTCAAAAAGTCGGTTCTGCAATTTGCAGAAATTTGGTAAAAAAATTTCTGCAAATGAAATTTGGTTTCTGCAAATTTCAAAAACACGACGTAAATGGTTTTTGTGCTTGTTAAATGACATTTTTTTTCGCTCTGAGCATCATTTCTTAACGATGCGCAGAATTGCAATTGCCAATTGCATCGTTTTACCGCAGAATTTTTCAAAGATTCAGAAAAAACACCAAAACAAACGAGATTGCCAAACCAAACAAATCACCAATCATTCGGTTCAAATCATTCAACCAAACAACAACACAATCAATATCAAATGAAAACCCTCATTGCTCAAATTCCGCAATCAAAGCGATCGCTTCGGTCGGTTCGACGTTCGCAAAGGTGCAGTTCACTTTGTTCGGTTTGATTTTGTATCGCCTCTTTGTTTTCATCCCCAGATACTGCATGCTTGCCTGCTCGGACCAGGAAATTGAATTCGTTCGCGTTTGAATCGTTTTTATTCGTCAGCGATACTGCCCTTGCCCGGCAAAATTGATGAATAAAACTGGTGTATATACAGCAGATCGGCATTTCCGTACGCCAGCAGCTGTTCAGATCCATCCATCTCAGACGGTAGAACATTTTGGCAGCCTTGAGGACGCTGTGCGCGTCTTCGAATCGGTTGCTGAGATTCTCGACAAGCTCGACGACAAACTTGCGCATCGTATCGTACCTCCGCCAATGTCTTATTTTTGCATCTTTTGCTGTGTGGCTGATGGATCACTTCATTCCAATTCCAAACCAAAAGTCTAACAGCAAACAATAATTTTCGATTTGATCTGATTCTGTTTTATTTTTCGAATTTGAAATGCTCCAATTTTATTTACGAAGGCAACACAAAACGCCAATCATTGCGCTATAGCAACCGCCGAAACAAGTGTTTTTGACAAAAAAACTATTTGAAATTTCTTCCATTTTGATGTGAAACCTCAGTCAAACGCTAAGCACAAAATGGCCATTGCAGAATCAGATTTGTTCAATCTGTTTCGCATTTGCGAATCTGCTAAAAAATTTCTGCAAAAGGTCCAAAATTTCTGCAAAAAACCGACGTTTTTCTGCAAAAAAAACCCAGAGACGGACTAAAACATCTGCACTTAGTTTAGCAGTCGCCTTGTCTTCATCGTATTTCACTTGACCCTCAACACAAAAGCTTCTGTAAAATGATGTTTCACCAGTTCAGTTCGACACAGTTCACTGCTCCGTTGTTTTTTTCAAAATATAATTTTACATTTTATCAATCATTACATTTGATCAATCAATCGATGAATTGTGATTTTTGACCAGAAGTTTGAAAAATTTTAAGGTAAAACCGGTTTTTTTAGTTTTTTAGGAAAGTGAGAAAAAACCGTTTTAAAACGAAAAAGAAACTGGTTTTTTTCCTATGCCAACCCTAGCCTGCCCTGAAATAAAATCATTCGATAGGGTCTTGGCTGAACGTTGATGCATTGCTGCTGTTTCCATATTCACAGGACGTTGGTACAGCAAATGGCGCTTTGCATTTGCGTTCCTTTCACAGTCTTGGTCATCTCTGAAAGCATTTCGTTTTTGAATCGGGCATGCTGATTCTGTTTGCCAGCATCCATCGAGCTGGTTGGACGAATTAGTACGCCTCATTGATGAGCAGCCAATTGGCTGGTAGTGCGTGATTTGTAGTTTGTTTTGTGTGCAGGTGCGAACGAGCGCGAGCATGCGAGCACATCGGCAGCATCAAGCGGCCCATCAACGGCACATGCGGGCTCAGTGCTCAGCAACATCATGCCGCAAACGCCCGCATCTGCGCTGCCGGACAGCGTGCCCGTGCCACAACTGCAGAACATCGTATCCACTGTTAATCTTGGTGTGTAATTTGCGATCACATGCGACATGAATACAACGCTGAACTAATGCGTGAACGCGTGGCGACTCAGAGAGCGTTGTTGTCAGAGTTGGTGAATGGTGATGCGTTGTTGCAGCGTGCAAGCTTGACCTGAAGCAGATTGCGCTGCGTGCCCGCAACGCCGAGTACAACCCAAAGCGCTTCGCAGCGGTGATCATGCGCATCCGTGACCCGCGCACCACGGCCTTGATCTTCAGCTCTGGCAAAATGGTCTGCACCGGCGCAAAGTCGGAGGAGTCGTCGAAATTGGCCGCTCGCAAATACGCACGAATCATACAGAAACTCGGCTTTGATGCAAAGTTCACCGAGTTCAAGGTGGGGTGACAGGCGACACGCGGTGTTCGCAGCGCAGCCGTTGTTGTTTCATTGTAAATTGGTCAGTTCAGTGCGTTGAAGCCTAATACTAACCAATGGGCACAATTTGCTCATTTTCAGGTTCAAAACATGGTTGGCTCATGTGACGTGCGCTTCCCCATCCAACTTGAAGGTCTGTCGATCGCGCACGGTCAATTCAGCGCTTACGAGCCTGAGCTGTTTCCGGGGCTCATCTATCGCATGGTGATTCCGAGGGTCGTCCTGCTGATATTTGTATCCGGAAAAGTTGTGTTGACTGGCGCCAAGACGAAGGCAGACATTGACAAGGCGTTCAATCAGATCTATCCGATATTGAGAGGGTTCAGGAAGTCTTGAACGCTGTACAATCATGTTAGTGGCTTTCAAAATTGTTGTGTTCTGTGCTGAGTTTTAGTTTATGTGGATTATTTGCATTGTTTATTTGAAGGTATTGTGTGTCCTGATTTTTTCGACGAAATGAAATCTGACAAACAGATAATGTGACATCGACCGCAGTGCCACATCGGCTGCATATGAACCGCATTGGTTCAAACGCTTGTATTTGCAAAAGACTGAGTCTTTATTTCAACCTGAATAACGAACGCAGAACTCAGCATCTACAATAACAAATAAGACGTGACAACGCGAACAAGAGAATGACTGACAAAACGAGAGAAACATCAGGAATCAAGAGCAAGTGCAGTCACACGTTTGCCACGAGCGCGTCAGGCTCCACAAACGCAACGGCCACTGGGGCGCGCTCACGCTGTTCATTGCTGCCTCTCATCCGCTTGCCCTGTCGCAACGCGACGGTGGTTGGCCTGAAGAATTGTGCCAATCATAGTGAGCTGGTGCATCATTGAAAATGCAACTGTTCAGATGCTCTTCGTTCACCCGTGGCGCCGTCAGCGCACGCATCGGTCATGTCTTTGCTGAGAACAACAGTCCACAGTTCGTGAATGCCACGCCACCGAAGTGCTGACTCAATGCTTGGCAATTGACGATCAACGAAACGTGCGTGCTCTGCTGCTGTTGGATACCAGTGGCGTTGCACGGCCTGACAAAAAAAACAAATCGATTATGAACATCGATTTCAAATTGAAAAACAAGAAGCTAGAACTCGAACGTCCTCTATAAAAAATCTTGCTCCATTTGTTCACGCAAAATTTCAAACTGGAAACTCAGTCCAGCAGACTATTGGAATCAGTAAATCTACAAAGACACATGCAACCTCGATATTGGACGAAAAAACCAACTTTCAACTCCCACAATGATGATTGAATTGCGTTGCATTTTGCTGGATCTGACTCTTCGGCATCATAAGGATCACCCGCGAAGTTTTCTTCAAACAGAAAATAATAATATTAGCGAATCGAGTTTACGGAGTGTGGGAAGGAGTTTCTGGAAAAGTGTGAAGTGTACGACTGACCGCAGTGGTCACGATGCAGCATTTGTTGCAACAGGATAACGAATGAGAATGTTGCGGATGAGTTTGTGCAGTTGCAGTTGACAGTCGACAGCGCAGCAAGCAACAATCGAGAAAGACGCTTTGCAAACGCGCCAGCCAAATACGCAGCAACGTGACTAAAACAGTTGCACGCAACATCGCTCAAAGACTAAAACATAACAAACGACGTTTACAGGCAGCATGGTGAAAGTGAAGGAAAATCAGCCAATTAACGGCAATAAACTGAACGGGCGCAAAAACGTTTGAAATTGCAACAGTCTTGCACAATACCTTGAACTGAGAAACGTGTTCACCAGTCTGAAGGATCGTTCTCGAAACGGTGAATAGCAAACGTGCGATTCCAGCAGCCGATACAGCTCAGAAGTACAACTCTGGGAAATTGCTGTAAAAACAAAGATGTTCAATACGGGTCGCAAAGATTCGATAAATTCCGAAGATTAGTGTTTACTCAAGTTTGCAAGACAGAAACAAATTGAAAATATTGCGCAATTTACTGACATCGTGCTTGTGGACAAGAAGAAACAGCGCATCCATTGAGATTATCATCAAGCGGGTAGCCACGACGATGCGCCCGTGTGACGTCATCGGTGAACAACACTACATCGCTGACATGCTCAAGCACTTGCTCAGTAAGCTGCACCTGTAACACACGCTCCACTGACTCACAATGCTGCAATGCGCAAATCATACGAATTATGTCATATGCGCATCAGCATATCATTTCCGCCGTAACTTTGAATGACCACTTCAACTCACGGGTAACTGACACAGTTTGAACCACACGTTCGAATAAAGTCGTCTCAGTCGCACGTACTTCAACGATCGTTTCGTTGACTCAGTATAAACTGATTTTTGACCAAA
>JASANC010002073.1:0-23451 GCA_030248135.1 Theristus sp. LFF4_11
GGGGGATTAATGGAAGGGGGGTTTAAAGGGGGTAATACGGTATATACATATGTATGTACTTCAACACCACCCTGTGGAATCACCGTATTTGCAATTAAAGGAAGCTAAAGCAACGGTATTCTGTAATTTTAAGCCTACATAAATTGTGTTTGGTGTTTTTAGTTTGGTAAGCAAGCATGGCTGTATATTTCCTGTGTAAGCGACCACCGTGCCATTGGTTCCTGTGAATTCTATTTTTGCAGTTTTCTACAGTTGTGTCTTTTTGTTGCAAAAACTCTCAATTTTTCAAGCCTCCCCCAACTTCCCACGCCAAAATATTTTTTCTGTGCCAAAATTGGGAATTTCAGAAAAAAACGCAGCGTAAAGCAAACACAAGATTCAATGTGCTCCATGGTATCACTTTGAGACTGGCTATTAAAAATAGATTGGAACTGGACTCAACAACAAAGTTGTGTGCTTGTTTGTGTGGGAAGAAAAAGGGCTGTTTGTTGTTTCATTTTCCAAATTATCGTCTGGTTCATGGGTGACAGTTTTTATGAACAAGACACGATTCAAGAAAAAACCAACAAACCGGCGAAAATGTATAACTAAAAATAATGAAAATAATTTAATAAAACACGTGAGAGCCTCGAGGGAACTACTTCCACATCCATTCCACTACCTTTTGCATTTTTGATGACTCATCAAATAATTGGATTTTAGAAAAAGTGCAGGAAAGCTGCCGAAAAACACACACAGATGTTTGTTGCATTTCCCATTTCACCTTTTTACTGGTTGGGCTTGAACCGCGACGTAATGCAAATGCAACATAACAGCTCTGACTCAAAATGATTGCTATGTTTGGATCCCAATTTTTGAACTAAAGTGGCATGGCCTACTCATTTTTGTTTACTGCGCTGCCTTTCGGATCGGTGTGTTGTTTTGTGTAGCTGTGTTGTTTTTAGAGGTTCTCGCCCCACAACCTTCAACATTTACGCACTTTTATTCCAGATGCGCACACACCCCTGCTGCTTACTCATGCTCTCAGTGCGCCACCTACCGGATTGGATAATAAACTTTTAAACGCAAAAACACAAATAAGTTGTACCAACAGATCTCAAAGCAATAACACCCACCTGAAAGTTCTCGTATAAAATGACGCAGCTAGCCGTGTGAAATTAGTATATTTTGCGTCTGGATGTTCCTGTCTTTCACAGACGCCACAATATCGGCATGCTAAACGTGACTCCGTGGTTAAGCGAACTTATCCAATAGGATGTACAGATCTAGATATGTATAGGTTGCACGGTTTTCAGTCCCACTTTATCTTATCTTTCTCAAAATGTGTTTAAAAGTGTGTGAACAGTCATAATGGCATTTATTGTTCACTGCTGTTCAACAGTTTTTAAAATTATTTTTGAATTTTTCAATTTTACAGAAACTGGTCTTCATTCATCATTCAGCTGCTTTAGTTTTCAGTTTAGTTTTCTGATGCATACATTATGTTATATAAAGTTTAGGTTATGTATTTAAAAATGTAATTCGCACAGACAAACAGTTCGCCTTGACGTGGCGTGTTAGTGACAGTCTTGGTTCATATAATGACACCAGCAATATGATTTGTTATAGTTTAAAAAAATTTATGAGAAAATTTTTTTAAAACCCATTAAGTGGTGTATAATTATTCTGCTTAGCAGTAATCAATCAAGCGAATGTGTCAATTTTTTTAAATCGCTTCATTTGACTAAAAACCTTGATGCAGTAATTTTTTAACTCCTTCAGCATTTTCTTTTGTGTTTTTAGTAACCTTTAAATCAAAAATCTAGTTTTCTAACGGCAGTTCAGGTTCTGAAGCAAGCAAGTGTTTTCTATTACGACGTCATTTTACACTACATTCTACACCCCATCAGCTCCAAAAGCCGCGGCGACACATAAACGCTTCAATTCTGCAAATTCGAGAGTGCAGAGTCGAACTTGCTTGGTACAATGTGCTCCATTGTGCGCAGCGCTGCCAACGCTCTGCTGCTGTTGGTGGTTGCCTTCAGCCTGCTGATCAGCATTTGTCCATCGAGCATTTTCGCAGCCTCGCTGGTTGATGCAGCACCAATCAGCACCGTCGTGTTGCCGATGCATGTAAGCTTCTTCACTACATGGAGGTGCTGCCGATGGATATGATTCGATATTTTTTTAGAAAACATGCAGAGTTACAAACTTTGACTCAGACGCATTGATGGTGCGCGCTGAGTTGTTCCTCCAACTTGAACGTCAAATTTCAGAAAAAAATGCAAACTTTCAGCCAGCGACGTGGCGTTATTTGAGACGGCGAAGATACGAAAGAAACGTCGACCCCGCTGAGTCATCTGAGGAAAAGAATGTCGTCATTAGAAAAGATCGGGTACGAACGGTTTTACCAAAAACCTAAACTTTCAATTATAATAACATGCGCTAACTGCTGTATGTATTTATTTATTTTTAAGCAATTTTCAGCCTGAAGGTTACTTCGACACTTTCATCGGCGAAGGGCTTGGTTGATTGAAAAATTGTGAAAATGTCAAGTTTACCAACATCTTCTATTCAAGAAATGTGATTTTGCACGTCAATTTTGAATTGACCGTTATTGTCATACGTACCTATAAAAATCAATTTTGCTAATCTGCCGAATCTCTGTTTGGTGTTCATTTCGCCTTTTGTGATCAAGTTGTTTGTTGAAGCATTTGATTTCTGTGATCAAGTTGTTTGTTGAAACATTTCTTGCTTGCGAACCACTCCCGTTAAAAGATGAATGAGTATGAATAGTCCCTTTTGTGATTTTTACATTTTAAAAAAATTACGCATCTTCTTTTCGAGTAAAGTAGGCGCAGTAATGTTGAGTTTTGTGTCGAAAAGCCGAACAGTTGGAAAGTTTAGCGATCTGTTCTGCGCTCGAACGTCTTCCGTATATGAATGAAAATGATTTCATTTATTTAATAAGAGTCTGATTTAATTTTCAACTTATATTTAAGAGCCGCCTTTTAAAACCGCCTCTCAATATACGAGAGAGCCACCGCTTAAATGCGAGAGCCGTTTATCGATTTTACAGTCGTTTATCCAAGAGCAATCCTTACATATCCAAGAGCCGGTTTTTACACAGCCGACAGCAGCTCTTACATATCCAAGGAATGGCTCTCACACATAAAGCGGGCTCTTACATATCTGGGAAATAATGGCTCTCACATATAAAGCGGGCTCTTACATATCCAAGCCATATACAGGAAGTTAGATAACACCTATTATCTTTTTTTAAGACCTGCGACTCAATGCGGTTGTGGACGTGGAAAGGAAACTAGTTTCAATCTTTATGTGGTAATTCAGAGACCCGGCCTTAGTTAGGGGACTCGGATCCCTTTGCCAATTTTGAAATCCCGCGTCGTGATTGAGACTGCTTGCCCATCTATGCACGCATTGAGACGCGGGACCAAAATAAAAGATACTGCTTACATGCATCTTTGAGCCATTTATGAAACCATACGTACATTTCAAAATGCTGTGCTGGTGGTCAATGTTGGCAACGTTCAGAGTACTGCTCTAAGCAACGTATAACTGTTTGACCACACACATTGAGGGGGTCACTTTTGACGAGAGTTCAACACGTGAGAAAGAAGGCACAGAGTTGATCATATGTATGTTGCCCAGACATCCAGGAAATAATTCACGGGAAATCCGCTTGGGATTATACACACTTATTAATCACAAACTTTCTGATTTATATAGTTGCATGGAAAGACACAGCAATTGGAAATTCAGTTTTTTTTTAAACTGGCTGTACAGCGGATGCGATGTGAGATTGCGCGAATTGTTTGAAATGCAGACGAATAATCAAGATAAAATAATCAATAGTGTTCTCGAACTGTGGATTGTTGGGGTCAGTGCACAGCTTTGGCCTACCAGGAGAGGGTAATAAAATGTAGCAGTTGCCACATATCGCTTGAACTTCTTGACAATCAAAACCTGATTCACGGCGAAAACACGAATGCGTGTGCATTTTCGATCCTATTATAAAACACCCCCCCCCGTTTTACCGGTTCTGTCCTTCGTTTCATAGCTGCGTTTTTAGCGTTGTAAGCATTGGCGGAGTTGAAGATATGACTCAACTTCAACTTTTGGCACACTATCTTCATTATTGTTCTAATTTTTTTTTTTTTAATAATGCGGGGTTTAATTGGGTTTTTTTGGTAAATTTTTCCCTTCCCTTTTTTTTTTTTGTGGGGGTTGGAATTAATTTTAAAAAAATGAATTTAATAAAAAAAAAAACACTACCTTTGTAGCACATACGTATGTGCTTAGTGATACGTACAGTACAGACGTACGGCTATTAAAGTACCGACAACGATATTAAAGATTTACCGGTACGTAAATTTAGCTTTCAGCTATCAATGTGAATTTAACAAAAATATGGTTGGAAGTGCAGGTAGTAATTATGATACATGTGCAGTGTATGGAGCCGAATAAATAAGACAGTCGTTGTATTCTTCATCAAAGCGAGATCAGTCGTAGACTAGGAGTGGTCTTTTTTTGAAGAATGACCAGATAATTCCCAAGGGAGAAAGAATAAACAGAACAGAATAGCAGGTAGAATCACTTAGTTTAAAAAACGAACGCGTCAAATTTGAAACAGGTCTTTTCTAAACGTGATTTCTCCACCATTCAAATTTCGCTCGTTCCTTGCACTCTGAAAAAAGCTGCCATGTGTAATTGGCTATACGGAATGGCCGAGTAAACATGGCAGCTTTTTTCAGGGTGTAAGCAGCGCGCGAAATTTGAATGAAAGCAAAAAGACGTTCAGAAACCCAATTGTGTGTCAATTGTGACGTGTTTTTTAACTAATGGATTCTTCGTGCTATTATGTTCATTCTTACTCCCTTGCACACATGATTAGGAATAATGTTGGCATTTTTTGAAAAAGCCAACTCCTAGTCTGCGACTGATCCCGCCTTGATGGACTGCCTTATTTATTCGGCCATACTGTACTGTAAATTTCTATTTTTAAAATGCATACCGTCACATGATCACATTTTCATGAAATGACTGTGATAATGATGTCAATTGTAAGATCTGTAATCAATTTGTAAAATGCGAGGGTGTCAATTTTAAACCGATGCCATTTTAACCGAAGTAAGTGTAACCCGATTCTTGTTTTTAAACGCAAATACAATGTAACACTGATGCATGCAGCGATGCAAGCAATCTAGTTGATTGGGAGTTGTTTGTTTTATAACTTTGTTGCTCCGATGGATGCTCCCAGTATTGTTTCATTTTGCTTTTACAATCATCTTTTCGAAACACCCCGCTGGCCGTTAAACAGTAACGGTGTCAGTTTTCAATGTTTGCACAGTCTAGATTTCAATCTTTGAAATAGTTTTCTGAATCTGTTTTTTTTGCTTTTTTGGAATGGTGTAAGGTTGCTGTTAATCCGCTGCAAATTTATCAGTATGGTTTTTTTTCTCTTTTCTACGAAGAACGCCTCCTCAACAAATTATTCTGGTAGGTACAGTGCCCACCATAATAAGTGGACGCACGCGTGCACCGTGGTGCAGGAGGGTGCACGCATGTGCACGCAGCTTCTCATGTGTTGAACATAGGCACAGATCCCGCCCCCTCAGAAAATTTTCTGTGTGCTGCTTGCGGCCGTTTGCGTGCACCGCAGTTCGCCCAAGCGACCATTTTTGTTGAAAAACACGAATGGAACCAAGAAATGGGGCACCGGAAACATTTTTATGTGCCGTTTGTAGTATGTTGATTTCATTTTTGTGAAAAAATTTGATCACTAAAACAAAAGTCATCATAAATTGTGTTTTGTCGTTTTTCACACTGTTTTTTTATTGCGAGCCCACCGATGTTGATTAAAACAACACCCAACAACAAACGACACATCAACGTGTTCCCGCTACTCTGCTGAGTTGATTGAGTCATGGCTTATTAAAATTGGCTAAGGGAATCGTGAGCTGGGCGACATTTTCATTTTGATACTGCACGCAAACGCACGCAACCGAACGCAGGCATTTTGAGGGGGGGCAAGCATACTTTACGTGTTGAAATGGTGCGACTGCGTGCGTGCACTTAGGTGCACCTGCGTGCGCACAATTGCACGCGTGCGTCCACTTATTATGGTGGGCACTGTACATAGTACCACAGTGGTAGCTCGTCAACAAAATTGTGCAGCACATTTATCGCACAAAGTTTGAAATGCTAATATTTCGTTGAGTTACCAGTGTCGCTCAACAATTTTGTGGATCATGTGTATGCAGCTATCATCAATTTTAAGGTTCTGAGACTCGATGCGTTTGCAGACTTGGAAGGAACCAGTTTCAATCGTTATTGGCACTTCAAAAAAGCCTATGTGACCTGGCTCTATTAAGGGCACGCGCATCACTAAACCAGTTTTGAATGCCCGCATTATGCATGCAATAAAACTGTTATGCATTACTGCTTCACATTAAATACTGCTTCATGAATACATAAATACCGTAATATGATGCGTTGGCGTTCCAAGTGAGGTTGGAAAAAAGTATTTTGGTGAATTTTCATGGTGTTGTGTTTGTTTCAGACAGCTGTTTCCCATAATACACCTTTATTTTGAAAAGCACAGTGGCAATCTGAACACAATGCACCGTTCAATCATCAAAGTGGCTCTTTTGATTGCGACGATTTTGGCAGTTGCAACGTTCGGAGAAGGACAAGACTTTCTAATACGAGTAATCAGCAGCGGCAACAATGGGAACGCAGTGAGAGAGTTCGATATGGTGAGTTTGGTGAAACCTGTCTCATTCAGTGCATGTGGCACTGCAACATTTCGTCGACCGCACGTACATGTGTGTATTGGCTGCGTTTTTTTAACTGGTGGACGTAGATTGTTGCAACAAGTACCGTTTCTCTAAACTCAACCAATGCGATTTGTCTGGTTGTTATACATTTTTCATTATTTCAGTTGCCATGAGCTTTCCAACCATCAATTACAGTTCCCGCGTCAGCAGCGTAGCAACTACTTTGACTCGTTGGCAGGCATGGCTGTTGGGTAAAGACCGCTGCGAACGTTTCAAGAAGTGATTAGAATGTAACCTGTAAAATCTGTAACTGCATGGTTCGTTTGTCATATCAATATGCTGAGATACTTTTCAGACGCCAGTCTTTTATGAAAGATGGTGCTTAAAATGTTACATAAACGTTCCGTGGCGTGACCACAGGAAAAAACTCCTGGAAATGTATTTTCTGCTAAAAAATATTGAAGAAATGAGTAAAAAAGTTAGACAAAAACTTTTGTGAACAATAGTTTCAACTGAAAAAAGCCAAGTATGCATCTCAATTTCAAAACGCTCACTCCTGAAAAACGAACTGGAAAAAATCTGTCATTAAAGACGGCAGCTGTTGTTCGCCAATGTCGTTAGTTGCGTTTTTCAAACCCGGAATAGATTTTTACTGCTACTATTTGTTTGGGATAATTGGCGACAAAAAGTTGTCAAACGGCTTTTGTCAGTCGTAATCGAGGAACCAAAACGAACTTTCTCTTTTTTCAGGTTTCCAACACTAAACACTATCACTATCTTCCTTTTGCTTTCCTTGATGTTTGGTGAACATACCATGTATTCCGGACCAACATAAAAACGAATGCATAACATATCAACTTTTGGAAACGCACTATTAACCGCAGAAACAAACGACCAATGCATGACTAAGACGCTTGAAAACCTTAGTGGAACCGCCAGAAGACGTTATATTTCAAATGGTTCACGATCTTCTATCCAGCGTGAAAAAGTTTGAAGAGCAACTGAAAGAGACGGTTTCAAAGTGTCTCATCGCGAGTCAGCTGTCACGTGTTTCCCATAATTATCGCCGGTCGCCGTCAGCTGCAAATATGCGAGGCAGCAGTTTCAATTTGAACACCGCTCAAGGTTCTGTTAGTGGCGCGGAACAGAACGAACGTTCCTCCGATGGGAAAAGTAGAGCGACGCTGCTGAGAGAAACACGGTATCACGCAGTCGAGATTCCCGTGGCACACCACCAAACGGAACAGCGCAACAATGACAACCGCAGTTCAATTTCCACTCGAGACCGATCGGTGAACCTGTCGCATTGGTGGCGCGACTCAAGCAGTGATTTCTGTGACGGCCAAGAAACCGATGCCAACGACACCAGAACTGCGTCGCTGAACAGCGGCGAGACGCCGGAGTGGCTGCGATCGTTGCGCCAGCTGGCCGCCACCGTTGATTGGTCGACGTTGAGCGTCGCCGAGCGACAGACCCTGATCAGGGTGGCGATGCCGCGCGCGACGCACGTGCCGCTGAAGCAACGCCTCAGACAGCCGCCGCCCAGGCCGATCTACAGACGGAGGCCTCGATCGTGTCAGTGCTGGGAGTGGGGGGGGGGGGGTAATTGAAACGCGCATGAGTTTGGAGTTGGCTTTTCTGATCATACACCACCACAAATTTCAGTTCATAACGTAGCCACACAGCAGGTGTATGTATACTTAGAAACTGTCATGAGCGTGCTCAGCAGAAATAGCTTCACAAATTAGGTGAGCTAATCAGTGCATGTGCAACAACTCAACAAATTTGT
Organism: Theristus sp. LFF4_11; assembly: GCA_030248135.1. Lineage (NCBI taxonomy): Eukaryota > Metazoa > Nematoda > Chromadorea > Monhysterida > Xyalidae > Theristus > Theristus sp. LFF4_11. The sequence goes on from JASANC010002073.1 coordinate 8,569, forward strand.
GAAGTTTATTCATTTGAGTATGCACAGTAACTGTTTTATTTTCTCTGTCCTTTTTCATGATAGGAAACAAAAAAACTGCCCAGATCTGTTCTGTTCAGCAAGTTCAGATTTGTTTGTTTGTTTTTTGGTTTGAATGGTTCATGCAGAAAATTTTGTTTTTGCATTCTGCATTTTGCAGTTTGCAGTGCCGAATGCAAAAACATTTTCTGCGTGTTCGAACTGCCAACACTGATCTATTAAAACTCTAAAACCCTTTGTATTTCTCCACACATTTTGATGAGAAGTGCAAACCTTTGTATCATCAGCAAACAATCCAAGCAACTCCTTTCATGTGCTGTGTGAAACGCGAAAATTCAGAGGGAATGAAATCAAATTATACAAACAAGCGGGGTGGGCTGCACCAAGCGCAAAATGTTCCAAAAAACTATAATCAGCTTTTCAACCGGAGTTGCGCAAAGAGGTGCGCCGGGAAAAAAACGCGTTTAGCACTTTGCAAAGAGCGTCAGAGAAGAGAAATAAGCTAATCAGCTTCTGTGCAGCGACAAACTCAAACAGACGAATTTACTTTTAAAAGCGTAGAAACAGCAACAACAAACCAATTTAGAAAAAAACCGTACTCTTAATGCGAAAAAGCATTTTGTCCATAAATGAATTAGCTTGTGAGACGAAAACTCCGCTGTCAGTTGTCGTTTGTCGGTGATATATCGATCAGATATTATTTGAACGAACGGTAATAAAAATCTGCAATTATAAATATTTTCAAAAATGGCCTTATTCAACACTGAAACCAACAAAAGTCCAAAATTCCACAGTGAAATGGCGCCACGAACCGCTGACAACAGCAGTTCCAATTCAGTGCTTCTTCCTGTTGCAACATTTTCAAACGGCACTTGCTCGCTAACTGCGTTTCCCCCGAAAACATTAGCCAGCAGCACAATCTGGACGAAATATAACCGAGTTTCATCGTGCCGAGACCGAAACAATGCTTGCGCCAGCAACTTGAGCAGCGGTCACGTTGAGCGGCACTTAGCGCTGCGTAAATTGGGTTACCGCTGTCACCGCTATGACCGCTGCGTCAGTTATGCTGAAGCGCAGCACTCTGTTGTGCCAGGGAGTACGCTAAAATTGAATTTCACTGCAAAATAACTCTACTTTTTGGTGTTACAATTGACAAAGTTGTTTCTGCATTATTGATCTGTTTTTATCAGACGAGCACATCGTGTCGGCTGATCGGAGGCGATCGTTTCTGGAGACAATCCGCGAGCGAAATCGATTGTGCTACGGTGACCCGCACGAGGAAACCGGTGGGCGCTGCGATTAGCTTCGATGACAATGTTTGAGAAATTTTCTTTGAAACTGCGGTCTGATGTTGCATTGCCCTCTAATTTGCGATTCACATGCCAGATGTTTTCAGAAGAAGTGCAAGAAGAAGACAACGACGCAACCGCTACCCCACCGCTGAGCAGTTGTCTGCGGTTTTCCAAATCGATGCCAGAGGCTGAAATCAGTGTAGAAAATCCAAATACAACAGACAAAACACTGGAAAGTTCGATCGTCACACCGCCGTCTGTGTTCTCACTGGCACATCGAAGTCTGACCTCTGATTCTCAACCAACGATGGCGAAACCACCGGTGGCACGAGACATGGCGGCCGTCTATCCGGTATCACGGTGGCATCTTCCGTTTTCTTTTGCTGTTCTGTTGGTGGTGTTCCATTTTCTTTTGGTTTCCCTCCACGCAATGACGCTCTCAGTCTTTTCGATTTTTAGACCAGGTTTAAAACTGATTGATTACAGCTGAGTTCACCAACTCGTATCATCATGAAGACCAACGCCAGCAAGCAAGCAATCATGCCAACCGCCACCGTCGTAACGGACGCTGCGGACGCGATTGAAATCGGACACGGTCGACATCGACGACGAATTCGGTCGATCAGCGCGCATCGTTCAGAGGAGCCGTCCAGGACGCTCAATCAGTATTCCTGGTTCACGCAGTTGCGCCGGAAAACGCGTCAGTAATTCTACTTAAGGGGCATTCATGAAGCTCAAGCCGAATTTAGTGACCACGTAGCTACATTTTAACACAGCTACGCGTCACCAAATACAGTTTCATGAATGCCGCTTAACTTATTTTTGTACGCTTTTAAATCACCGGAAGTTCGTAAAAACCGAAAAACAATTCGGCAACAAGTTTAGAGCAATAAAGCAGACCAGAGCAGAACCAATGAGGTCACGTTGCAGCCTCACTTCCATCCCTTGCCGCCCCGTGGCGCCGTGTTCGCAAGTCGCTCAGCGCTAATCGCTCGAAATCGCCTGCGATCTCGCAGCAACGAAGTGCGTATTTTCGCACGACGCCGCAAGCGGTGCACTTTTACAATCCGCTGATGACGATGAGCACACCGCAACCCGAGCGGTCGACGAAACAAGCGGAGCTCTTCTACACGCCGCAGCCGACAAGGAAACCAGAAAAAGATCGAACCGCCATCGAACCGAAACTGTTGCCGAATGAAACGACAGCGCTGAGTGTGTCGTTTCCGGGTGCCCATTATGCTGCGCAACGAACGAACGCGCACAATCGGCCGTCCGAAAGCGAACCGAAGAAAACGAACAGTTTCGATCGAATTGATGTGCTTGAGCAGGCGGTGGTCTTGAACGGAGCGAACAATCAAACAATGGGTGACTTGCAAGAAGAACAGGAGGAAAACCGAACCGATGTGGCTGACGAAGACATCATGCAGCAGTCGTTGAGCATGTACCTTCATCCACAAGGTGACATGCTTGTTTTTTAAGTTTTTTTGCTTTAATTTGTAATGCTATGAGGGAAAGTTCGTTAAAATGTGTCAAAACATTGTTCGAAGAGCCAAACGCTAGCATACAATGTACATGTATCTGGTGCAAACATCAAAACGTGGTCAGCTATACCCAGACACGCCATTTTCTGCGTCATACATATACAGTCGAACTCACTAAAATGTGGAATCAGCTGATTGGTCGACCGAGCGGAGGCTGCTCACACTCCGCACCGTTCTTTTTTCGTGGATTTGGATTTTATTGAAACGTGTTTCTTTTGAATGAGTGTGAATTTCCAGCACCCTTTCCATGCTAAAAATAAACTCAAAGGGTTGGAGAACTGCGAAATTCAATTTTTTTATTCAACAGCTCAAAATGCATTTTTTACTGACGACGACGACGACGACGTCGTTGCTTAATTTTTACGTGTGAACTGAAAGACAAAAGCCTGAAATGAGTGCGCTGTGTAGCCAGCTGAAGGGGGTTTCATTCCTAGCTGACCGATCGACATGCGTCCGCAATTTTAAAAAAAATGCGTTCCGACTTCGCGGACGACGACGACACGACGACGACTTTGCTTTCATTTTTCATTTTCACCGTTTTCAAGTTGTTTTTGGTAAGCTGCTGTGTTCATTTACTTGGTGCACGCAGCAAACCATGCACAGCGCACTCCTTTCAGGCTTTTATTTTTCAGTCCACACACAAAAATTAAGCGACGACGTCGTCGTCGTCATTAAACAAAAAAATACATTTTGAGTTGAGCTGTGGCATAAAAATTTTCTAAATTTCGCGGTCTCTAACCTTTGAGTTTATTTTTAGCACAAAAAGGGTGCTGGAAATTCATAAAAACACGTTTCAATAAAATCCAAATTCACGAAAAAAGAACGGTGCGGAGTGTGAGCAGCCTCCGCTCGGTCGACCAATCAGCTGATTCCACATTTTAGTGAGTTCGACTGTACTTCTTGCAAGTCACCCATTGTTTGATTGTTCGCTCCGTTCAAGACCACCGCCTGCTCGGCACATAATTCGATCGAAACTGTTCGTTTTCTTCGGTTCGCTTTCGGACAGCCGATTGTGCGCCGTTCGTTCGTTGCGCAGCATAATGGGCACCCGGAAACGACACACTCCAGCGCTGACGTTTCATTCGGCAACAGTTTTCGGTTCGATGGCGGTTCGATCTTTTTCTGGTTTCCTTGTCGGCTGTGGCGTGTGGGAAGAGCTCCGCTTGTTTCGTCGACCGCTCGGGTTGCCGGTGGTGCTCATCGTCATCAACGGATTGTAAAAGTGCACCGCGCGGCGTCGTGCGAAAATCGCACTTCGTTGCTGCGGGGATCGCGGGCGATTTCCAGCGATTAGCGCTGGGCGACTTGCGAACACGGCGCCACGGGGCGGCAAGGGATGGAAGTGACGCTGCAACGTGACCTCATTGGTTCTGCTCTGGTCTGCTTTATTGCTCTAAACTTGTTGCCGAATTGTTTTTCGGTTTTTACGAACTTCCGGTGATTTAGGAAAAAGGTGAGAGGGCGAGGGAGACGGGCAGCGGGAGCAAGTACGGGGGGGGGAGGGGGGCGGGGTGGGTGGCGGCGGGGCGGGGGGGGGGGGGGAGGGGGGGGGAGGGGGCGGGATGGGAGCGGGGGGGGGAGATGCCCCCCGCGAGCGGGGTCCGAGGGCTGCGGGCGCGGGGGCAGGGTGTGGATCCGGGTTGTTTTTTAGAGGGGGGTGGGGGGCGCAGGGCGCCGGGGAACCGTGGAGCGCGGGGGGGGGGGGGGGGGGTTGGGGGCGTGTACTGGGGGGTAACGGAGGGGGGGGGGGGGGGCCGGGGGGGGGGGGGAAGCGGTGTGCGGGGGGCGGGGGGGGGTGGGGGGGGAGGACCCTGGAGGTTTAGTGTGTGTCTGTGATCCTGCGGGGGGAGGCGGGGGGGTAGGGGGGCGTGGGAGTTGGGGGGTATGGCGGGGGGGGGGGTTGGGGGGGTACGGGGGGTTAGTGGGGGGGGCCGGGGGGAGGGGAGGGTATGGTGGGGCGGGGGGGGGGGTTTGGGGGGGGAGGACCCTGGAGGTTTAGTGGTGTGTGTGTCCCGCCGGGGGGGCCGGGGGGGGGGGTGGAGGGGGGGGTGGGGGGGGGGGGGGGTGGGGTGCGGGGGGTTAAGGGGGAGGGGGCCGGGGGGGGCGGAAGGGTTGGGGGGGGGGGGGGGGGGGGGGGGGCCCTGGAGGTTAGTGGGGGTGGGGGGGAAGTGGGATGGGGGGGGGCCCCGGGGGGGGGGGTTGGGGGGGGGGGCGGGGGGGGGAGTTGGGGGGGGGGGGGGGGGGGTTGGGGGGGTCGGGGGTGGGTGGGGTGGGGTGGGGGGGTGGGGTGGGTGGGGGGGTGGGGGGGGGGGGGGGGGGGGGGGGGGGGGCGGGGGCGGGGGGGGGGGGGGGGGTGCGAGGGGGTGGGGGGGGGGGGCGCGGGGGGGGCGGGATAAAGCGTACAAAAAATAAGTTAAGCGGCATTCATGAAACTGTATTTGGTGACGCGTGGCTGTGTTAAAATGTAGCTACGTGGTCACTAAATTCGGCTTGAGCTTCATGAATGCCCCTAAGTAAGAATTGCTAACGCGTTTTCCGGCGCAACTGCGTGAACCAGGAATACTGATTGAGCGTCTGGACGGCTCCTCTGAATGCGCGCTGATCGACCGAATTCGTCGTCGATGTCGACCGTGTCCGATTTCAATCGCGTCCGCAGCGTCGTACGACGGTGGCAGTTGGCATGTGATTGCTTGCTTGCTGGCGTGGTCTTCATGATGATACGAGTTGGTGAACTCAGCTGTAATCAATCAGTTTTGAACCTGGTCTAAAAATCGAAAAGACTGGAGAGCGTCATTGCGTGGAGGGAAACCAAAAGAAAATGGAACACCACCAATAGAACAGCAAAAGAAAACGGAAAGTGCCACCGTGATACCGGATAGACGGCCGCCATGTCTCGTGCCACCGGTGGTTTCGCCATCGTTGGTTGAGAATCAGAGGTCAGACTTCGATGTGCCAGTGAGAACACAGACGGCGGTGTGACGATCGAACTTTCCAGTGTTTTGTCTGTTGTATTTGGATTTTCTACACTGATTTCAGCCTCTGGCATCGATTTGGAAAACCGCAGACAACTGCTCAGCGGTGGGGTAGCGGTTGCGTCGTTGTCTTCTTCTTGCACTTCTTCTGAAAACATCTGGCATGTGAATCGCAAATTAGAGGGCAATGCAACATCAGACCGCAGTTTCAAAGAAAATTTCTCAAACATTGTCATCGAAGCTAATCGCAGCGCCCACCGGTTTCCTCGTGCGGGTCACCGTAGCACAATCGATTTCGCTCGCGGATTGTCTCCAGAAACGATCGCCTCCGATCAGCCGACACGATGTGCTCGTCTGATAAAAACAGATCAATAATGCAGAAACAACTTTGTCAATCAATTGTAACACCAAAAAGTAGAGTTATTTTGCAGTGAAATTCAATTTTAGCGTACTCCCTGGCACGACAGAGTGCTGCGCTTCAGCATAACTGACGCAGCGGTCATAGCGGTGACAGCGGTAACCCAATTTACGCAGCGCTAAGTGCCGCTCAACGTGACCGCTGCTCAAGTTGCTGGCGCAAGCATTGTTTCGGTCTCGGCACGATGAAACTCGGTTATATTTCGTCCAGATTGTGCTGCTGGCTAATGTTTTCGGGGGAAACGCAGTTAGCGAGCAAGTGCCGTTTGAAAATGTTGCAACAGGAAGAAGCACTGAATTGGAACTGCTGTTGTCAGCGGTTCGTGGCGCCATTTCACTGTGGAATTTTGGACTTTTGTTGGTTTCAGTGTTGAATAAGGCCATTTTTTGAAAATATTTATAATTGCAGATTTTTATTACCGTTCGTTCAAATAATATCTGATCGATATATCACCGACAAACGACAACTGACAGCGGAGTTTTCGTCTCACAAGCTAATTCATTTATGGACAAAATGCTTTTTCGCATTAAGAGTGCGGTTTTTTTCTAAATTGGTTGTGTTGTTGCTGTTTCTACGCTTTTTAAAAGTAAATTCGTCTGTTTGAGTTTGTCGCTGCACAGAAGCTGATTAGCTTATTTCTCTTCTCTGACGCTCTTTGCAAAGTGCTAAACGCGTTTTTTCCCGGCGCACCTCTTTGCGCAACTCCGGTTGAAAAGCTGATTATAGTTTTTTTTGGAACATTTTGCGCTTGGTGCATGCCCCACCCCGCTTGTTTGTATAATTTGATTTCATTCCCTCTGAATTTTCGCGTTTCACACAGCACATGAAAGGAGTTGCTTGGATTGTTTGCTGATGATACAAAGGTTTGCACTTCTCAGGGGGAGGGAGGAAGGCGGGGGATCAAAATGTGTGGAGATACAAAGGGTTTTAGTTTAATAGATAGGTTGGTTCGCAGCAGAAAAGTTTTGGGACTGCAAACTGCAAAATGCAGAATGCAAAAACAAAATTTTCTGCATGAACCATTCAAACCAAAAAAAAAAAACAAACAAATCTGAACTTGCTGAACAGAACAGATCTGGGCAGTTTTTGTTTTCCTATCATGAAAAAGGACAGAGAAAATAAAACAGTTACTGTGCATACTCAAATGAATAAACTTCACAAATTTGTTGAGTTGTTGCACATGCACTGATTAGCTCACCTAATTTGTGAAGCTATTTCTGCTGAGCACGCTCATGACAGTTTCTAAGTATACATACACCTGCTGTGTGGCTACGTTATGAACTGAAATTTGTGGTGGTGTATGATCAGAAAAGCCAACTCCAAACTCATGCGCGTTTCAATTACCCCCCCCCCCCACTCCCAGCACTGACACGATCGAGGCCTCCGTCTGTAGATCGGCCTGGGCGGCGGCTGTCTGAGGCGTTGCTTCAGCGGCACGTGCGTCGCGCGCGGCATCGCCACCCTGATCAGGGTCTGTCGCTCGGCGACGCTCAACGTCGACCAATCAACGGTGGCGGCCAGCTGGCGCGGACGTCGCAGCCACTCCGGCGTCTCGCCGCTGTTCAGCGACGCAGTTCTGGTGTCGTTGGCATCGGTTTTCTTGGCCGTCACAGAAATCCACTGCTTGAGTCGCGCCACCAATGCGACAGGTTCACCGATCGGTCTCGAGTGGAAATTGAACTGCGGTTGTCATTGTTGCGCTGTTCCGTTTGGTGGTGTGCCACGGGAATCTCGACTGCGTGATACCGTGTTTCTCTCAGCAGCGTCGCTCTACTTTTCCCATCGGAGGAACGTTCGTTCTGTTCCGCGCCACTAACAGAACCTTGAGCGGTGTTCAAATTGAAACTGCTGCCTCGCATATTTGCAGCTGACGGCGACCGGCGATAATTATGGGAAACGCGTGACAGCTGACTCGCGATGGAGACACTTTGAAACCGTCTCTTTCAGTTGCTCTTCAAACTTTTCACGCTGGATAGAAGATCGTGAACCATTTGAAATATAACGTCTTCTGGCGGTTCCACTAAGGTTTTCAAGCGTCTTAGTCATGCATTGGTCGTTTGTTTCTGCGGTTAATAGTGCGTTTCCAAAAGTTGATATGTTATGCATTCGTTTTTATGTTGGTCCGGAATACATGGTATGTTCACCAAACATCAAGGAAAGCAAAAGGAAGATAGTGATAGTGTTTAGTGTTGGAAACCTGGAAAAAGAGAAAGTTCGTTTGGTTCCTCGATTACGACTGACAAAAAGCCGTTTGACAACTTTTTGTCGCCAATTATCTCAAACAAATAGTAGCAGTAAAAATCTATTCGGGTTTGAAAAAACGCAACTAACGACATGGCGCACAACAGCTGCATCTTTAGTGACAGATTTTTTCCAGTTCGTTTTCAGGAGTGAGCGTTTTGAAAGTGGAGATGCATCCTTGGCTTTTTTCAGTTGAAACTATTGTTCACAAAGTTTTTGTCTAACTTTTTTTACTCATTTCTTCAATATTTTTTAGCGGAAAATACCTTTCCAGGAGTTTTTCCTGTGGTCACGCCACGGAACGTTTATGTAACATTTTAAGCACCATCTTTCATAAAAGACTGGCGTCTGAAAAGTATTGGCTATTGATATGACAAACGAACCATACAGTTACAGATTTTGCAGGTTACATTCTAATCACTTCTTGAAACGTTCGCAGCAGTCTTTACCCAACAGCCATGCCTGCCAACGAGTCAAAGTAGTTGCTACGCTGCTGACGCGGGAACTGTAATTGATGGTTAGGAAGCTCATAGCAACTGAAATAATGAAAAATGTATAACAACCAGACAAATCGCATTGGTTGAGTTTAGAGAAGCAGTACTTGGTACAGCAATCTAAATCCGCCAGTTAAAAAAACGCGTAATACACATGTACGTGCAGTCGACGAAATGTTGCAGTGCCACATGCACTGAATGAGACAGGTTTCGCAAGCTCACCATATCGAACTCTCTCACTGCATTCCCATTGCCGCTGCTGATTACTCGTATTAGAAAGTCCTTGTCCTTCTCCGAACGTTGCAACTGCCGAAATCGTCGCAATCAAAAGAGCCACTTTGATGATTGAACGGTGCATTGTGTTCAGATTGCCACTGTGCTTTTCAAAATAAAGGTGTATTATGGGAAACAGCTGTCTGAAACAAACACAACACCATGAAAATTCACCGTCTTTTTCCAACCTCACTTGGAACGCCAACGCATCATATTACGTGTATATTCATGAAGCAGTATTTAATGTGAAGCAGTAATATAACGTTTGTGCATGCATAATGCGGGCATTCAAAACTGGTTTAGTGATGCGCGTGCCGCTTAATAGAGCCAGGTCACATAGGCTTTTTTGAAGTGCCAATAACGATTGAAACTGGTTCCTTCCAAGTCTGCAAACGCATCAGTCTCAGAACCTTAAAATTGATGATAGCTGCATACTGATAAATTTGCAGAGGATTAACAGCAACGTGGGGGGGGGGCTTACACTAGAGCCTCGGGGAAAAAAACCTCCAAAGAGGAGAGCAACCTACACCATTAAAAAAGCAAAAAACAGATTCAGAAAACTATTTCAAAGATTGAAATCTAGACTGTGCAAACATTGAAAACTGACACCGTTACTGTTTAACGGCCAGCGGGGTGTTTCGAAAAGATGATTGTAAAAGCAAAATGAAACAATACTGGGAGCATCCATCGGAGCAACAAAGTTATAAAACAAACAACTCCCAATCAACTAGATTGCTTGCATCGCTGCATGCATCAGTGTTACATTGTATTTGCGTTTAAAAACAAGAATCGGGTTACACTTACTTCGGTTAAAATGGCATCGGTTTAAAATTGACACCCTCGCATTTTACAAATTGATTACAGATCTTACAATTGACATCATTATCACAGTCATTTCATGAAAATGTGATCATGTGACGGTATGCATTTTAAAAATAGAAATTTACAGTACAGTATGGCCGAATAAATAAGGCAGTCCATCAAGGCGGGATCAGTCGCAGACTAGGAGTTGGCTTTTTCAAAAAATGCCAACATTATTCCTAATCATGTGTGCAAGGGAGTAAGAATGAACATAATAGCACGAAGAATCCATTAGTTAAAAAACACGTCACAATTGACACACAATTGGGTTTCTGAACGTCTTTTTGCTTTCATTCAAATTTCGCGCGCTGCTTACACCCTGAAAAAAGCTGCCATGTTTACTCGGCCATTCCGTATAGCCAATTACACATGGCAGCTTTTTTCAGAGTGCAAGGAACGAGCGAAATTTGAATGGTGGAGAAATCACGTTTAGAAAAGACCTGTTTCAAATTTGACGCGTTCGTTTTTTAAACTAAGTGATTCTACCTGCTATTCTGTTCTGTTTATTCTTTCTCCCTTGGGAATTATCTGGTCATTCTTCAAAAAAAGACCACTCCTAGTCTACGACTGATCTCGCTTTGATGAAGAATACAACGACTGTCTTATTTATTCGGCTCCATACACTGCACATGTATCATAATTACTACCTGCACTTCCAACCATATTTTTGTTAAATTCACATTGATAGCTGAAAGCTAAATTTACGTACCGGTAAATCTTTAATATCGTTGTCGGTACTTTAATAGCCGTACGTCTGTACTGTACGTATCACTAAGCACATACGTATGTGCTACAGAAGGTAGTGCTTTTTGCTTTATTGAAATCAGTTCTTTAAAGATTTCATTCAACACCCACTAAGATAAATGATGGGCAGGAGACAGTTTACCAATAAAGTCGAATTAAGCAGCGGATTATTAAAATGAGACAGATTAGAACAATAATGAAGATAGTGTGCCAAAAGTTGAAGTTGAGTCATATCTTCAACTCCGCCAATGCTTACAACGCTAAAAACGCAGCTATGAAACGAAGGACAGAACCGGTAAAACGGGGGGGGGTGTTTTATAATAGGATCGAAAATGCACACGCATTCGTGTTTTCGCCGTGAATCAGGTTTTGATTGTCAAGAAGTTCAAGCGATATGTGGCAACTGCTACATTTTATTACCCTCTCCTGGTAGGCCAAAGCTGTGCACTGACCCCAACAATCCACAGTTCGAGAACACTATTGATTATTTTATCTTGATTATTCGTCTGCATTTCAAACAATTCGCGCAATCTCACATCGCATCCGCTGTACAGCCAGTTTAAAAAAAAACTGAATTTCCAATTGCTGTGTCTTTCCATGCAACTGTATAAATCAGAAAGTTTGTGATTAATAAGTGTGTATAATCCCAAGCGGATTTCCCGTGAATTATTTCCTGGATGTCTGGGCAACATACATATGATCAACTCTGTGCCTTCTTTCTCACGTGTTGAACTCTCGTCAAAAGTGACCCCCTCAATGTGTGTGGTCAAACAGTTATACGTTGCTTAGAGCAGTACTCTGAACGTTGCCAACATTGACCACCAGCACAGCATTTTGAAATGTACGTATGGTTTCATAAATGGCTCAAAGATGCATGTAAGCAGTATCTTTTATTTTGGTCCCGCGTCTCAATGCGTGCATAGATGGGTAAGCAGTCTCAATCACGACGCGGGATTTCAAAATTGGCAAAGGGATCCGAGTCCCCTAACTAAGGCCGGGTCTCTGAATTACCACATAAAGATTGAAACTAGTTTCCTTTCCACGTCCACAACCGCATTGAGTCGCAGGTCTTAAAAAAAGATAATAGGTGTTATCTAACTTCCTGTATATGGCTTGGATATGTAAGAGCCCGCTTTATATGTGAGAGCCATTATTTCCCAGATATGTAAGAGCCCGCTTTATGTGTGAGAGCCATTCCTTGGATATGTAAGAGCTGCTGTCGGCTGTGTAAAAACCGGCTCTTGGATATGTAAGGATTGCTCTTGGATAAACGACTGTAAAATCGATAAACGGCTCTCGCATTTAAGCGGTGGCTCTCTCGTATATTGAGAGGCGGTTTGCGGCTCTTAAATATAAGTTGAAAATTAAATCAGACTCTTATTAAATAAATGAAATCATTTTCATTCATATACGGAAGACGTTCGAGCGCAGAACAGATCGCTAAACTTGCCAACTGTTCGGCTTTTCGACACCAAACTCAACATTACTGCGCCTACTTTACTCGAAAAGAAGATGCGTAATTTTTTTAAAATGTAAAAATCACAAAAGGGACTATTCATACTCATTCATCTTTTAACGGGAGTGGTTCGCAAGCAAGAAATGTTTCAACAAACAACTTGATCACAGAAATCAAATGCTTCAACAAACAACTTGATCACAAAAGGCGAAATGAACACCAAACAGAGATTCGGCAGATTAGCAAAATTGATTTTTATAGGTACGTATGACAATAACGGTCAATTCAAAATTGACGTGCAAAATCACATTTCTTGAATAGAAGATGTTGGTAAACTTGACATTTTCACAATTTTTCAATCAACCAAGCCCTTCGCCGATGAAAGTGTCGAAGTAACCTTCAGGCTGAAAATTGCTTAAAAATAAATAAATACATACAGCAGTTAGCGCATGTTATTATAATTGAAAGTTTAGGTTTTTGGTAAAACCGTTCGTACCCGATCTTTTCTAATGACGACATTCTTTTCCTCAGATGACTCAGCGGGGTCGACGTTTCTTTCGTATCTTCGCCGTCTCAAATAACGCCACGTCGCTGGCTGAAAGTTTGCATTTTTTTCTGAAATTTGACGTTCAAGTTGGAGGAACAACTCAGCGCGCACCATCAATGCGTCTGAGTCAAAGTTTGTAACTCTGCATGTTTTCTAAAAAAATATCGAATCATATCCATCGGCAGCACCTCCATGTAGTGAAGAAGCTTACATGCATCGGCAACACGACGGTGCTGATTGGTGCTGCATCAACCAGCGAGGCTGCGAAAATGCTCGATGGACAAATGCTGATCAGCAGGCTGAAGGCAACCACCAACAGCAGCAGAGCGTTGGCAGCGCTGCGCACAATGGAGCACATTGTACCAAGCAAGTTCGATTCTGCACTCTCGAATTTGCAGAATTGAAGCGTTTATGTGTCGCCGCGGCTTTTGGAGCTGATGGGGTGTAGAATGTAGTGTAAAATGACGTCGTAATAGAAAACACTTGCTTGCTTCAGAACCTGAACTGCCGTTAGAAAACTAGATTTTTGATTTAAAGGTTACTAAAAACACAAAAGAAAATGCTGAAGGAGTTAAAAAATTACTGCATCAAGGTTTTTAGTCAAATGAAGCGATTTAAAAAAATTGACACATTCGCTTGATTGATTACTGCTAAGCAGAATAATTATACACCACTTAATGGGTTTTAAAAAAAATTTCTCATAAATTTTTTTAAACTATAACAGATCATATTGCTGGTGTCATTATATGAACCAAGACTGTCACTAACACGCCACGTCAAGGCGAACTGTTTGTCTGTGCGAATTACATTTTTAAATACATAACCTAAACTTTATATAACATAATGTATGCATCAGAAAACTAAACTGAAAACTAAAGCAGCTGAATGATGAATGAAGACCAGTTTCTGTAAAATTGAAAAATTCAAAAATAATTTTAAAAACTGTTGAACAGCAGTGAACAATAAATGCCATTATGACTGTTCACACACTTTTAAACACATTTTGAGAAAGATAAGATAAAGTGGGACTGAAAACCGTGCAACCTATACATATCTAGATCTGTACATCCTATTGGATAAGTTCGCTTAACCACGGAGTCACGTTTAGCATGCCGATATTGTGGCGTCTGTGAAAGACAGGAACATCCAGACGCAAAATATACTAATTTCACACGGCTAGCTGCGTCATTTTATACGAGAACTTTCAGGTGGGTGTTATTGCTTTGAGATCTGTTGGTACAACTTATTTGTGTTTTTGCGTTTAAAAGTTTATTATCCAATCCGGTAGGTGGCGCACTGAGAGCATGAGTAAGCAGCAGGGGTGTGTGCGCATCTGGAATAAAAGTGCGTAAATGTTGAAGGTTGTGGGGCGAGAACCTCTAAAAACAACACAGCTACACAAAACAACACACCGATCCGAAAGGCAGCGCAGTAAACAAAAATGAGCAGGCCATGCCACTTTAGTTCAAAAATTGGGATCCAAACATAGCAATCATTTTGAGTCAGAGCTGTTATGTTGCATTTGCATTACGTCGTGGTTCAAGCCCAACCAGTAAAAAGGTGAAATGGGAAATGCAACAAACATCTGTGTGTGTTTTTCGGCAGCTTTCCTGCACTTTTTCGTAAAATCCAATTATTTGATGAGTCATCAAAAATGCAAAAAAGGTAGTGGAATGGATGTGAAGTAGTTCCCCGAGGCTCTCACGTGTTTTATTAAATTATTTTCATTATTTTTAGTTATACATTTTCGCCGGTTGTTGGTTTTTTCTTGAATCGTGTCTTGTTCATAAAAACTGTCACCCATGAACCAGACGATAACTTTGGAAAAATGAAACAACAAACAGCCCTTTTCTTCCCACACAAACAAGCACACAACTTTGTTGCTGAGTCCAGTTCCAATCTATTTTTAATAGCCAGTCTCAAAGTGATACCATGGAGCACATTGAATCTTAGTGTTTGCTTTATGCTGCAGTTTTTTTCTGAAATTCCCAATTTTAAAGGCACAGAAAAAATATTTTGGCGTGGG
>JASANC010002075.1:0-19030 GCA_030248135.1 Theristus sp. LFF4_11
TTTCTTTCCTGTGTTAAAGGGCAGGGGCCACCGCCACCGGTCTGCAACTGCGCTGAACGCGTCCAAATAAATGGCAGCCAGCAGGGAAAGGGCGTCAAATCAGATCAGAAGATGGTTTCAAATTCTGGTTTTGGCAGCCGAATGAGCCAATCTGGTGACAGAAGAGCAGCGAAAAAGATGCCACCAGTTAAAAATTTCATTTCATGCATTGCAATTGATGGTGACCGTTGCGTTCTGCCACCCTGTGTGAGTCGTCGTGGTTCTTTTTATTTCCATGATTCACCTTTGATTTCATTTCTTATATTTTGTGCTTTTTTCACCTTTTCACGTTTTTTTCGCAAACCCAAAAAAATGACCGCAATGTATAAAATCACCGCAAAGAAGATTTTCTTAAAACTCGGATTTGTCGATGTGCCTTTTTTAAAGGGCTTATCTTAGGAGATCCACAGCGACTTTGTTCAGGCTCCGGTTCTGGTTTAGTTTTTGGCTGTGATTTTTGTTTTTCATCATTGCGCTCATTTTTGCATTTGCGATTTTTTGCAGTGATTTTGTTCAACACCCATTCCAGATCACTCCGTGTCTGCGGTTGAAAATACAACAGTGGCGTCAGCTGGCGCTTGAAATTGATCGTAAGCGAGCGCTACAGCGCCTCACCAAAACAGCGTCAGATCGAGACGGTGATCCACCTGTTGAAAATGCCAACGGCAAACACGACATCTCGAGCACGAGCGGATTGTTGAGTGCAACAAGCAGCATCGAGCTTGGTGCACATTTGCTGGCACAAAGCAACGCACATGATGGCGCACAGTCGACCAGGCATGCTAGCAACCACATTTTTATGTCGTAGAATCGCTATGGTTTTTGTTTCTGGATTCAGTCAACTCCGACTGGTCTCGTCTCTCGATTCTCGTAACTTTTGGTGCACTGACATCTGAATGCGGTTGCAGCAGCACCGCCAGCACAACGATTCACGAGGATCTGCCGTGCGATTACGTCGACAAACGTCCTCCTGTCTTCACTGATTTCGAATCGAACCAGAGATCGCTTTACACCGGCACCGAATCAACACAGCGTTTGCGTAGTGACTCGTTCACACTGGACACTCCCAGCAGACAGCTGCTGCTTGCGAAAGCGCACGGCTGTCTCAGCACGCCGCGGCCTTACGTCGTCAGCGATGCGAATGAGAGTACGAGCACAAGCGTGGTCCGCAACAAGACAATCGGAAACGGTCGGAATCGTGAAAACAAAGAGCAACAAAGGCTGGTGGCGTTGGCCAGGGACAAGCTGACGCCGGACGATGCAGGGTGTATTTTGAAGAGGTCGTTGGCAGCGTTCATTCGGTCGCATTTGTTGAGACAGTTCATGAAGACTGACAACGTCACAGCAATGGTATCGGTCATTCAGGCAAGTCGCTTGCAAGCTGGTGCGCTTTTCACTCATTTCCTCTCACTAATTTCATTGTTTGCTCAGGACATGCAAGCTCAATTGCAACAGTGCCAATCGACACCCGAGTTGGATGCGAAAGACACCTGGTTCAAAGGTGTTTTGCAGCAACAGGTACCCAACCCACCACGTGCGAGCAGTCTTGCAGTATGATTTGTGATGTCTTGACACGTGATGATATGCCGTTTTTTTGCAGCTCAACGTGCAAAAGGACATTTTAATTGAATTGTTTGCGAGTACGACGACGCAAGAGCGAATTCGTGCTATTATTCTGAGCAGGGAACAACACCGAAACAAACAGGTAGAAAGTGGGCAAGTGAGCTTGCCAAAGCTGTGAATCTTAGAAATAAAACAATTTGCAACACGGAACTGAACAATCTTTTTCACGGTACCAAATTCAAATAAACGGCAATCAATTTCAGACACCTGCGAAGTCGCCGTCCAACAAGTCCGCATGTGTGCAGCAGCTGTCGAGTGCTACGCTCAAATACATTCAACGCAAACAAACACCGAAACTTCGAAACACCGAAAAAACTTCCCAAATTGTGGCGACGTCACCATTTCCACATCAAAGCGCTCGTTGTTCGGTCGAAAGAACAAAGTCAGTTGAAGAGTCAGCAGTATGAAAATACTCCCAAACGTTTCTTTGAAAAATTCAGATGACGTTTTTTGTCAATTCGCACAGACGCAAAAGTTTTCTGGTGTCACCGCGTCGCAGCATCAGACGTGCGCATGCAACTGCAACCCCTTCACACCTTCAGTTCAGTTCGACACGACCACTTTTGGCGCCGCACAATCGAGATCAACAAGTCCGAATGCCAAGGTGAGCGGATTGAAAATTGCAATCATTGGGTCACTTGCAAATTGGAAGTATCTGATCACTAACTTACAAGTGCACGAGTGAATGACTTGCCCATGATTACAGACATTGAATTGCTTCTACTGTCTTCAGACCCGTGAAAGGCTCACGATCACCAGCAAAGCATTGCACTAGTTCTGTGAGAATGCACAACGTTGGTGCTGCTCAGCAAAGGTCACTGACTGACTCTGCCTCGTCGCGGTCATCGCCACTGCTGACGAAACACAAAACGCCCATGAAATCATGGAAACAGTTTCATTCAAAACCTTGGAGATAAAAAGCATTGTGAATCAATGGAGTGACGTTCTTGTTTTTTATTGATCTCTGTGTTGTTCTGTTCTCTGTCAGATTCTTTCTACATTTCACACACACACTCTTTCTCTCTCTCTTTTGTTCTGCTATGCATCTTGTTGGCAAACGTTTGTTTCTTATGCCATGAGCACTCGTTGCAGATTTCTTCTCAGTAAAATATGAACGCATGCGGAGCCGGATGGATGCCGATTTTAGAAAAAGGTGCCAAATGCTGTGTCAATGGACCACACGGGGACCTGCCGAGCGTACTAGCGCTTGGATTGTATTTTGTGATAAAATGACAGTCAGATACCTCAATTTGTGGACTTCATATCCTTCAAACATCGTCGTCTTTTTGCGACGTTCTGGCTGAATCATTGAACATTGACAACGAATCTCTCTGGTCCCCTCCCGTGCTCCGAACTGGCTCCAAAGCCACTCTTGGTCATTACAACTTCGTTGCATCTTTCAAATAGGGATGTCTTATGTCAGAAAGTTTCGTGCAAGATGGTTTGATTTGCCATTGTCTGTTTCGCAGGACTGCACAGACAATGTCTCTACCGGCCAGCAACACGTCAACGCAGCACAGCAACGCCCCACTCGAGCCCCAGATTGTGCCCGCTGAAAAGGCTGAAGAAGCGCTGAAGCTGTTGCGCGAGCTCCGTCGATCCGTGAAAAACGTGTTAATCTTCGCTGCAATGGGTGGCGTTTGTTATGTTTGCTTTCTGAATAAGTAGATGAATTTTTGTCTCAATCAATGGAAATTTTATTTCACGAACGCCAGAGAGCGGTAAACAGAGGCATGCAATCGTGCAGTCAATACGACACAAGTCGATACAAAAAACAAGCTTAGTCTAGCAATGCGAGCCAGATTTTCACTTTGAACTGTAATGAACTGAGCTTGTGAGATGGACTGTAAACCTTTCTGAGATACTTTTGGCAATATGGCGAAGTTATCAGTCTTTTTTTCAACAACTGTTCAGCAGAAAGTTTGCTTTGCGATCAGGCGTGAAACCGATTGAGCAGCAAGGAGATGCAGAGCCAGCTGATGCGTTCGCCAGCGAGAAGCAATTCATGAAAATGTTCAGGATTCGTCTGAATGAAGTTGTCGATCGATACAAGTACGTTCGTTCGGCGCTTGACAGAATTGTGTGGTGTTGATTTGGTGTGTTCTGTTGATGGTGTCGTTTAAAAAGTTAATTTTGTCAACTTCCTGTTTGTAAACGCATTTCCCACGCCAGTACAATGTTGTTTCGATTGAATCATCGGAAGGATGATTATATGATTGGTATTATTTTTATAAATCGGTGTAACAATAAATAGCATGTAAACTGAGAATGAGGTGACTTTGAAAAGGACAAGAATTGTTGCGTGTCTGCTGATGTGTGCTGAGTGCGCTCGTTTGGAACACTCGTCTACATTTGCTCTTGTCCTATCCATCATCTACATATGATCCGAATAAAACTGAACGGCGGAATCGTTCGGGTTTTAGAGCCGTTCTGAAACCGGTGGAATAACTGCAAAATCTAGAAACACGAATTGCAGCAAACTGCAGAAGCAAACGGAGTCACTGGCGCAGGCGAGCGCACAGCGGCCGGCGGCGTTTCGCGTGGAGCCAGCGTTGGCACGCATGATCGCAGACAGCGGCCGAGACATGGACAACGACCTGGACGTCACCAACGACGAGGCCTACTTTGAGATGCTGCAGTTCGTGCAGCGTGCTGAGGCGCTCAGTGAAGCGTATCTGCTGACCAGCAAGGCCATCAGCCACATCACCACTATACCCGAGCGCAACTCGTCGTATTTTGTGCCGTCGCAGCCGTTGCCGAATGTCGCGTGCGTCATTTTATGGTTCACCTTTATAGTCCCTGTCGAAACTTTTCAGAAACCCGAAGCAACCAAATTTCGATACTTTGGTGTGGGGTGGATGGATGCTGGGCATTAGCCCTGTCATTCTAATGTGCAGCGCACGGATGAATGATTTGTATCTTCAGTTTGGTTTGGTACCATTGAATTTACAATTGCAACTTTAACCGGTGTATGTGTGACTTTCAGCGCTTCGATGCCGTGTCAGGCGCGAATTCGAAAAAACATCGCCAACTATCAAAAGTACCTGCGCTTGGATGAACCGATCGAAGAAAGCCAACAGTCGGTCACGGTGTTGGTCAGTGTTTTTTTTGCTGACTTTACTCTGCATTTGCTGCCACGCCACGTAATAAATACACCATGTTTTTTGTGGTGAACCGTGCATCACACCACTGATAATGAGACTGGGGTACCAAGGTGCTGGTGCGCACGTTGCAACTGCATTTGTGGCAATGCACCGCGCAACCCCACTCAGCACCGGTATGACGTGCATTCAGTCAAAAAGTCTAGTGGTTCTTTGTTGTTGTTGTACTGCTGTTATCTTTTCTGCCACATCCTTGTTTCTGTTGGTGCGTTGTCGGTTCCTGTGCCATCCCACTGTGACCAATCACGTTTTTCGTGCATTGCAGCTGCGTGTGGTGACTCAGTCATCTGGCGACATGCAGCCTCCAGCGCAACCGCCAACCGTAATGCGCTGCGCCGTCATCCTCCAGAAACGCACCTTGATACCGCAGTGGTTTCGCGCGAAGGGACCGACCGAAACGTTCCTGGACGATCGTGCAAAGGTGTCTCACTCAAAGCGGCGCCTTTTTATAAGTCACTTTTGGGGGCTTTATTGTATTGACTGGTTTGACAACCAAAATAAAAGGCCGGTTGGGTAGCGGGTCGCCAATGCAAACAAAACAAGGACTGAAACTCAGAAAGTTCGTATTGTCTGTATCTTGTTCCATGATGCTGTCAGATCGACCTCGCATCGGACAGCAGTCACGTTGTGTTTTCGCGGCTGTCCACGCATTTGACAGCGACCATTCTGAACAGCTACGTGCCCGACCCAGCGATGGTCGCACGCCACCACGACGACTATCTCATGAAGTTCTTCGACAACTTTCTGATCATGCTCAGCAAACATTGGCTGCTGTTCGCACAGCCGTGCTCAGTGTGCGGCCAATGGCTGAAGGCGCTGTTGCCGCCGTATCAGTGGGATCGAGCGCGTGGCTTCGTCCATGAACAGTGCCGATCGTGATCGCTCCTCTCTTGTGTTCTGTGTTTTGCTTCAGTTGTAAAAGACCTGATTTGCTGATGGCAGTGCATAACACAGTGATGTGTGCGTAGTCACAAACAAACGCACAGGCACACAAGCTCAGACGTGCTTGCGCATTGTTGGTAACTGTGCAACATCACTGGGTGGGGTATAACAGCGTGCATCGTCTTTCAAGGAGGACTATCTTTGAGTTGTTTCTGTGGCTTGTCTCAGTAAAAAAACACTTCTTTTTTGTGCAATTATTGTCGCAGGTTTCCATTGATTGGTTTCATTGTTGTGGAGAACGATAATATCAACGGTGTGCGTGCTGTGTTACTGTTATGAACGTGATAAAACGGGCTACTGTGGTTCAGTTGTTCTCGGTGCAACCGTCACATATCAAGCCATTTTCATAATGGATTGTATGTTTTCACCTCATTTGGTATTGCGAAAGACAAAGCAAATAATTACATTGGCAGTTCACCGCAATCAGCGTTTGACCTTTGCACAACATGCGTCGTGTAGGAAACTCCGTGCCACTGAACGGGCTCGTTTGTTCGCGTGTGTGCGTCTTCCATTTGCGTCGCTGCTGAAACATCTGCTTTAATGTGGAATGGAGCAGCATGGTGCTGTGAAAATGTGAAAAATGAGGTAAACTGAATTGGTTCTTCGACGAAGAGGATTGCCGTGATTTTTTTTCATCTTGCCACACCCGCATTGAATTCCTTGTTTCACAAATTTCAAATGTTTTCCGGTGTCCAACGAACATTTCTGATTTCTGCAACTTCAATCAACATGCGCAACGCTTTCACAGACGAACGCTGAACGATGGTGTGATGAAGTTCTGCTCGAAAACTCGATCAAAACAGCCGTACGTATAAAGCGGGCCAGCAGAGCAGCAATGCTGGAGAGTGGCGGGCTGGCAGCAGCTGCGGCTGGCACGACAGCGGCCGGCACGTTTGCGTCCATGTGGCTGCTGAGCGTGCTGTCGACCGTGACGTTCGTGGTGCTGCTCGTTGGGTGCGCCTGCTGCAAGTGCCAGCGCAAAATGCACGGGTACGCTCCGGGGCTGTCGTGGTCAATCTGAACAAGCACACTAATGATTCATGGTTGTATCTGATTATTCTGGCTGCATTACGGCCGTACAGTCCTGTAAACCATTTGTAAAGCAAAGCATCTGCCGATTGGCTGCTTACGAATTTAACTCAATGGTCCAGTCAGCTTGATGCAGCCAATCAGGGATGCCAGAATGCAGAAATTGCACGTGTCGCAGTTTTGACTGTAGATACAATACAACATGACTCAGCAGACTGGATTATGATGAATGCCGAAACCATTTCTCTCAACGAATGTTGAAAGTGTTCAATTCAGCATGGACGACGATGACGCGCCGTACGGTGTGGTGGCAACGAAGTACAACATGCGCCCGAGCCCTCAAAAGGGACTGGTGGTGCGTTCTGGTGGTGTTGTTCAATAGATAAAATCTAAACAGAAAACGGCATCATATCAGAAACAGTTCTTCTGAATCAGTTTCCTTTTTCTTATCTGTTGTTTCTGCGCCGTGTGCAGGTCGTGAGTGTCGGTGAGAACGGCCATGGTGAGAAGGCTCGTGGCACGCAGCGTCACCAACAACCGCTGCTGGCTGCTGACGACAGCCAGAAGAAAAACAGAGCGTTGCCGAATCTGCCGGCGCGCTCCGACCAGCCGGACACCGTGGTGCGTGCACATCCGCAATTGTTTGCAGCTGCTGCCTGCTTCTCCAGCGTTTCTGAAAACCCAAACGTGCCAAACTTCTGTGCTGTGCGGTGTGTGGGCGGCTGAGCGTCCCATGGGTAGCCAACTGGTTCCACTCTGTCCTAGGGACACCAGTGACCAGTACCAGATGAATAATTTGTTTTTTTTTGTGTTTGTGACGGATCTGCATTGCCAAGAAAGCAATTTCTTACATCGTATGCTCCAATTGCGCGGGTTGGTTGTGTTGCCTTGCTAATGAGCTTGCTCGAGCACATTCAGCAAATGCGTTGCACTCGATTGTTTCAGGTTATTGTTTATTTATGATATTTGTTTTCTCTGTTTTGCAGGTCGTCCACCATCCCGGCGGGGTACCACGCACCACGAGCACCGTGACCGGCGGCGCGTCACGCGAAAGCTCCATCTCCGAACTGTACGCCACGGTGGACAAGCCGTCGTCGCCATTGGCACTGAGTCAACGTGCACTGCCGCCAACTGACGTCACGCCGCCCGTCAAAGGCTATCCACCAGCGTCCGTACCGAACAATCAGAGCGTCAATCGACCGATTTCCACGCTGACCCGAGAGTACGTCGTTCGCCCGGAGCCAGAGTTGCCAGCTGACGGCGGCACACCGTCTCGTGGCGGTCAAACGACGTTGACGACGACACGACAGACGGTGCGAGACGAGACCGTGATTGGTCGTGGCACGGTGTCACGTGACAACGGCAGCAGCAACAACGCTGATTCGTCCGCCCGCAATCTGTACGCACAGATTGCGCCAATGAGCGCGCGGGAACCAATGGGCGATGTGGGTGGCAGGGCGTTCGGCAGTGCTGGCAACGGCCACGACCACCAGCGCACATCGGCACCACCGATTGACGCTTATTCGCAAGTTCGTTGGCATTTTTTCATGCGACCAAATTGTCAGATGAGTCGCAGATGTCAGTTGATGATTTAGCTGATTTGTTGTTGATATGATTTGGTTTTTTGAGCCCAGTAGTTTGTTTATCATTTCATTACAGTCATACATATGCTATTTGTGAATTCATACATTTGAATTTACCATGGTAATGCTGATTGGCTACATTCAGCAGGGTAGTTCAATTAGTGATCCTGAAGTAAAAGCGTTAAAAGCAGCCAATTGACTAAATCGGCAGGGTAATGTGTCAATGAACATTTCATTTATCAACAACCGATCAGATTGACAAATCGACGCCGTCGCGTGGCGCAGCTGCCGACCGCCACCAGTATGAGTACCCCATATTCCCCGGACGTCAGTCTGCGCCGATTCCATTGGACACGCGCTCCACCAGTTCCTCCACGGTTGACGAACTTTACTCGCGCATTCACGAAGCACGGCAACACGACAGATCCGCTGCGGAACAGGTTGGATGGTGTGTTGAGACTGGCTGCCACAGTGACATGGCGTATATTTGGCACTCACAGAGGGTTCAGTTCAATTCAACTTGAGCTGTTTCATAACTGATCCTTGGGTGCTGCGTCATGCCAGTCACGGCCCTTCAGCCAATTGTCCGTTTTCGGATGCACTTCAAACACTTCTACACCACTGTCATAGCGCTCGTGATGAGCGACTTTGTAAAATAGATAATTCTACTTTTCCATTTCTCAGATCTACTCCGGTGGCAGCGAGGATCCATACAGCAGCATTGCGAGCGACTACGCGAGGCCGACAACGTCAGGTGACGAGCCACCGTACGCCAAAGTTGACGAGACACGCAGGACAACTGGCGGGGATAGTCGGCTGAACAGACCGGGCGCTGCTAACGATCATCTGTACACTCAAGTGCGCTACACCGCTATGAAAAGGCTTGCAAGCACAAACCATTCACGATGAAGAAAACTCATGTGTGCTAACTTATCATTAGCTTTCTGAGACACTTCAATTGGTCATTACTCATTCTATTATTATATTATGATCGATATTCTACTGTTCTGTGCTTTACCACTGTCTCTGTCTCACGGGATTACTTTGACACAACAACTATGCTGGCTCTTAGAGTTGTCCTAAAGCTGATTTTATCGCAAACAGGTGCGTCGTGCAGCGACGTCACGTGACTCGCCAGAGACGAGCGCATCGCCTCGATTGGCCCCGGGCGCCGGCAGCCCAGCGGCGTACTCGTCCGTCAACAAGCCGTCAACGTCACAGTTCGATGCTGCTTCTCCCGCCGCATCCAGTTTACGATCAACAGCACATCAACCGTGGTCTACTGCCAGCCAGCCATCAGCCGTGTCAAACGCTGACCATGCGCAACATCAGTCGGATGATCTAGAAGAGCCGGGCTATGCGTCTGCGGCGCCACCTGCAAATCGTTCGCAAGCACAAACGCCTGTCGCCGAAGTGAACGACGGAAATGCACCGAAACGGGAACCATCGTATCGGTTGGTTGTTGTGGTTGTTCACAAGTGTCAGGCAGCTTTTATCTTTACAAATGGAAGCAAGCGGTGCGGGTGATTTTGTTGTTCGTTGCACCACAAGCATATAAAAAGCAACTATTCTAAACCTGCGAAGTGATTGATGTTAGTGCAATCGCATTTTATTTGAACATTGCTAGTAAGATGCTTTTTTACTTATGTTCTCGTGTCAGCAACAAGCCTCAACGTTTCTGTATTTTCATGCAGTTACATCACCGTTCGCGAATCGTTGGACGTTTTGCGCGAACGAATGGCAGCGCAAGCACGCAGCCAAGAGAACGCGCCACCGTATCAACAAGACCCCCAGGCGCACTACTATGCAACAATCGGCAGTGACAATGGCTATGAAACGGTCTGCTTTTGCGCCGTATAGGCTTTCCTACAACGTACGTACTTTCAATGTTTACCGCAAGAGTCTCATTGCAGGTGCCCGGCACGGAGACGCCGCAGCATTTGTACGAAGACATCAGCCAGTTGACGGGTGTGCACGGCGCAGTGGGCAGCAGTGCTGCTCATGGGGCACACGCACAAGCTGGCCAACGCGCTTCACAGGAGCACGATCGCGACATGGACAGTGGATATGCGTATGTGACAGGTTGGCGAACGGTGTTGCCTGAGTTGCCATCACCAAGCCTCCATGTGTTTGGTACAAGCGACAAATTTGTTCTGTTACATTTTGATTGTTCCAGTGCAGGTCTAGAAAAAGCAAGGTGTGGCCAGAAGAGAAATTACAAGAAATGCACAATTACAAAAATACATGTATATTACTATAAAAGGTATATCCAAACTCATTACTCAACAAGATCGACAACAAAAAACTGTTGCATTTTGCAGACGTGCACCGCGGTGAGCAGGCAGTGACGTCGAGCAGCACCAAGGGCAACTACGACAACACGAGCTACATCGGTGCAGCGAGCGCATCGCAGCCTCCAGCAAGCACTCCACCACTCGGCAGCCACCAACTGGCACGCACACCACCACAGCAGCATCACCCCCGTCGACCGTATTCAGCGCAGTTGCCAGCCGCCACCGACACCGCCAGTCTCTCTGCGAATGACACCACCGCCAATTTTGGCGACCCGTCGCCACCCCGTCCGCCAACGTCACCAATTCCGGACCGTGATCAAGCACAACGCCGACTGCCGTCATCAGCAGCAGACCACGCCAATCGTGCCGCACGTCCACAAAGCATCAGCTGCACCGCGACGCCAGAGGCCAGTCGAAATCAACATCACCAGCAGCCGTTGAGCCGATCGTTGCTCGTCGCAACCACGGACGTTTCCAACGATGGTTCGAACTCGTTCGCGATCGACAACAACAACGACAACAGTGAACTGCTGGATCGTTCCATATCGCTGAGCGACGAAGGCGACGCGTGCAGTGCTACGGCGAATCACGGTGCAGCGGTGGGCGCCAGTCAACGAGGCGGCGCCGTTGAACAACGCGCTCGCAACGTGGCCACTTCAGAGTCCCCGCAAAGCGACACCACACCGGGCGGTGCCCGTCGGAGCAGCATAAAACGCACGGACCACGGCTATGAAATCATTCTGGATGATGACGATGGGGGCAACGCTCGAGACGGCCGCAAACCGAGACTGTCAACGTCAGCAACACCAGAAAAAAGCGAAGTTGCTGGTCATAAACGAGCTGGCGGCCGGGGAAATGACGGTGGATATGAAGTGATTGATGGCCAGCAGCCGGCTGGGGACTGCTCTCAAACGGACAGGTCCGGCGGCTCACAACCACGAACGTCACCAACTCGGGACACTGAGACTGCCGCACAGTCGAAATCGAAGTCGGGTGGCGCAAAAATCGTGAAACCAACGCACTCCGAAAAACCGCTGGTGGCGCCGCCGAAGAACGCGCCGCAGAAATGGGACGGCAAAGCGGTGGCACGTGCGACGACGGCCAAACTGACGGATGTCGATGACGATGAGCTGGCCAATCAGCGAAGGACCAATGGGAAGATGGACGGTGGCTCAATGAGTGAGCGTGAGCAGGTGCACAACGGCAAACAACGGGACAGAACGGGCGCTGGCGACACGACGGTGCTGTTCATGCGAGACGATCCCGCAGCGCCGTTGACGATCGCTGGCAGTGCCCCTGCGCCGGGCGGCCGCATGCCTTCGACCTACGCAGCCCGTGCGCCTGCGTCGCCCACTCGTCGCTCGCAGTCACCAACAAAGCTCGCTAAAACCACTAAAACACCCGCGAGCCCTGGCAAACATTCACCGTCACCAGCGAAACGCACCAACGCATCACCTGTGATCCAGCCTACTGGTCGTGCGGAGTCAGCGGCACTGCGAGACCAGCCAAGTGCACCAGCGAATTGTCGTGACGTCACTCAAGGCGCTGGTCAACCGGGCGCACCAGTGATCGAGCCTCCGCGACGGCCAGAGAGGCAGCCTGTTGCGAACTCACCGCAGGCGCAACGCCGTGCCGAGACACCAGCAGCAGCATTTGAGAGCACACAGGCAGCGCGTTCACCGAGACCGCAGCGACGCGACCAGCCGCAAACGCACAACGAACGACACGGGGGGCACCCGACGCAGCACCACCCGCTTCAACCGCCACCACTGAAGGCAACAACGACAACTGGCGGCTCATCACGAATGGACACAGGTTGGTTGGAATGTTTGGATTTGGACAACGTGTGTAGAGTGTGGAGTGTCATTTGAATTCAGTGAGTTGCTAAACTGACGATTGTGCAGTGCGGATTGTTGCCACGTTTGTGTGCGACGCATTGTGCCAGTGGAGCACGTGCCTGTGATTGGTTTGCAGTTGTGCAACGTTCACGCGCTTGCCCGTTTGCAGCTGGCCGTGGCAGCGTCATCCCGCCGCTCGATCACTACACCTCGGCAGCGCGCCGCGTGCACCAGCAGCATTCGCCGACTGCCAGTGCAGCGCGCAGCGTCAGTCCGTGCAAGTCAACGTCCTACTACTCGTCGGAGCAGTCACGATTCGGCAGCCCCACACGCGGCGGCGGCGGATACCGAAACGCGCCCGAGGGACTGATTGCGAAGGAGTCGCTCTCGATTGAGATATACGGACGCCAGCCGAACTCACCAGGCATGCGCTACAGTTTGCCGGCTTTTTTCTGTTTCACTGCTGCAATTTTTATTGCGTGATTTTGTAAGGTTGTAACGTTTGATGATTGGATAATGCCCTGCTTTTGGTCGGACCAGCTGATTGCGACCGGTCTGTTCATCTGTAAATCTCAATTCATAATTCCAACGTGCACAATACAACAGCCAGGCAGCGGTTATGTAAGAGCTGACAGCAGCATTTAGTACTGTATGCGATGAACGACAGATTGTGCAAACCAGCACCAACCGAGACGTCACCACCCAGCCCAGACCGACCAGCGCTGCTTTTCAATTTTCTCGGCCTCGGCGCACGCATGTTTGAATGATGCCTGAGCCTGGCCCATGTCTTGCTGGTTTCGTTTGTCAGCTTGTGTTGTACGTGAGCAGCTGTTGTCACAGCTAAACATCAACAAACTACATTTTTATCTTCTCATAAGCGGCAGGGGACTGGAAAAAAGGAAATAGCCACTAAAGAATGGGAACTACGTACAGAGTGAACGGCAACGGTATTTTAAATTGAAATTTGTGGATTTTTTGAAAAATAATATTTTTTACAATGTGCTTATATGCTTGTGTATTCTCGAACAGATTTTACTTCTCTTGTTTCAGAACAAGTTTTATAAATTGTCGTTCAATTTTTACTGGTGGGGGAAGAAAGGGAATTTAGGTGATATGTTTTTGAATTAGCCGGTTTGAAACAGTAAAAATTGTCTTCATTCTGAAGGTATTCATTTATCTTGAGAGTGGAAAGTTAATCAGCACACTGCTAGAAACTTTCACGTGACCAGAAGAGCTGGCTGTCCAACACCAACACACAAGCAAATTTATTTAATTTATGGCAGCTAGAAAACTGAAAGATACAGACACACAGCCAGTAAGCCAGTCAATAAGCCACCAGAGGCCGGGAGACCGAAACGGCTGATTGAATTATTTGTCACGGTTTTTTGTGGAACTATGTGTGGATGATTTAGTTAGCACTTGAAAGAGTGCAGCTCTGGTTCGTGAAAAGCCGATTTGCACTGCGTATGAGTTTGTTTCTGATAAAATCATTATTTGATGTGATAAGGGGGCTAAACGTGTAACAAAAAACAGGGACCGAAATATATGCCATTTACCCTTATTTCACAGCAAAATAGCTGTGGTGGTCCTATCCGTTTCTTTTAAAAGTACAAAAAGTTTGAAAGAAAATTTTAGCGCGCCGCTATGTGTCATACTACTTTGATGATAAAATACTGTTGATGCGAGTGAAATGCAAACAAATTTCAAGACCCTTTGCGTGCGCAAAATGTTTCTACGTGAAACAGTTAGACAAAACAAACAACAACTGTTGTACTTTCTGATAACAGATTAGTCGCTGTAATAGATAATTTTGACGAGTATATCAATACAGCGCTGCAGAGTTTCGATTTGATTTGTTTTTTCAAATGTCCTTTTGTCATTTCTATGATTCTATCCATTGAATCTATTGAAATATTCAATATAATTCAGTAATTCCGCACAATTCCAATCGTAGCGTGTTCACTTTCAGACTCGTGCTTCTCCTCGATGCCGTCGCACTCGGCGCACAGCTCGCCCAGCAAGTCGTGCACGTCGATCGTGACCGGTTCCTCCGGTGCAACGCCGACGACCGCTGTAGCCAAGACGTCGTTCATTCCGAGTAGTCGCTCGAGCATCGAGTTCGCAGCGGCGTATTTCGGCGGAGGTGCCAGCTGCGCTGTGCCCAAGTCTGCCTCACTGCACGCAGCGCGAGAGACCAGTGAACCGCCTGCTTCATTCTCACCAGTGCACCCTTCGATCACCGATCAATCACTGATGCAAGCCGCGCTCGACAGTCCGTTGAATCGCCCGTCAAACTCAGCGCCAATGCGTGCGCCACCGAAACCGGACTATCGTGACCCGATGGACTTGCACGCACGCTGTCGACAAAAGGCAGACGCCAACCAGAAAGCGGGCGGCGGCGCAGAGCACGCGTGCTACTGCCACGGGGCGGCGCCGGTGGAGGCGGTCGTGCTCAACAACCTGCACAACATGGACAACGCTGCACTGCTCGCGCTCTCGGGCGCCTCGTGATCATCGTAACATTGGCCCTTTCAGGGGCGAATCATCGGCTTTTCGGGGTTACTTTTATGAGGGCTAATGCTTCATAATGTCGCGCTTGTGTGTGCTTCGCTTTGTTCGATTTTAGTGGCGCGGGATTTTGGTCGAAAATGCCCATAAGTGCATTGTTGTTGTTTCGATTCTTCCTGTTTTTTGTCTCTCAATTAGCTATTTGTTGCTTCTGTCCATATGGTCCTGAAGTTCTTCATTTCCCGGCTTTTTGTGGTGCTGGTTACAGTTTTTTGTTGGTTGTTGCTGAATTTCATAGCTTCCATTATTTTATTGTCGGTTTGCTTTGATTTATTTAGAGCTTATGCTTTAAAACCATTACAAGGCTCACAAAGTCAGTGTGCATTGGGACATTTGGGTAACCATGGCTTAGCCTTTGTGTTTGCGTTGGAGTTGTTTTATTTTGTTGGATTGTTCAATAATTTGAAACAAGATACCTTGGGACAGTGCGTTGACCGGTTGTTGCTAGTCATTTATTTTTCCATCACTAACATTTTAACTAACGAATTAAGTTTTAACTTATCGTTTCAGTATTATTGTCCAATCTGTATCTGGCCTTTCAAAGCGCTATTTATCTTAAGAGCCCTATTCCTTTAATCCATGCGTTTGTTATTATTTGCAGACATCGATATTCATGCACAATACCTGAGAGAGAACCGGTATGATCGTGTGGCGAGTCAATTGAGCTTTTTTCAGTTTGTTTTTTGGCAATTTTTAGCTGAACATGAATTAGCAGACTTGCTCAAAAATCTACAGTTGAGCAATGTATGAACAACCATTTCCACAACTCTGGGTTCACGGAGTACGGCTTGGGGATCGGTCAGTGGGTCTCGACACGATCTTACTGCAGTGTGCGCTAGCGTCAGGGTACTTTACTCATGAGCGAACAAAAACTATACACAAACAATCGACACAGATTGGGTGATAATCTTTTTGTGATAATCGGATTGGGACAACAAGAGATTGTGTCGAGACCCCGTTGGTCATGTTTTGACATCCAGACTGTCGTATTTGAGGATTTCCATTGTTGTAACATTGAAAATGGTATATTCTTTTCTTTCAGTGCATTTCTTTCCACAAACTTATCTTTCTCGGAGTTCAACATAATCCATCGTTACCTTGGTGTTGTGAATTTTGGTATTTTAGCTCAGTTTTGGGTTTCTGCAAACTCTTTTATATTTCGTTTTTATGATTTTTGTTGAAGGTGCGGTATCGTGTTGATGTTGTTGGCTTTTTTCTTTGTTTTTTTTTCACTCCTGCGTGTTGTCAACTTTGGATTGTTTGGTATTTTATCCAGAGCGAATTCTGTACTATTTCTATTCCTAATTTCACCACGCGACGTTTCATCATTGTTGTAAACACCTGCATTCTGTAGCTATCTAACTTCTATGCCAAATCGATAAATGTGCCAAAAGCCGATCAGTGAATAGTGATCGATATAATCTGTAGCCGCTTATATCACAGGAAACACGATTTGTGTAAAGCGTGAAACGCCAAAAAAAACTGTACAAAAAATTCAAAATACTCAAAATCCCGTTCAAACGACGACACATTCACTTTGCGACACTTGCTTTGGCCGTTGAGGGGCAACGAAAACAGGCGCTTTGCAGAAGCCCCTGGCCCCAGTCGGTCGTGCGCTTGTCAACGTTGTTTGCTCTATCAACTGTTCCGTCTCCTCAGAGCACTGCTCTGATTCAGAGCACGTTTCGTCTGCTTTCACCTTCTCTGGTTCGGTTGGCAGCAGAAAGAACAGCGCGCATAAACTACCGTCGCAACAAAGGAAACACAGATTTGATAGCTGAAACAAACGCACAAGTGTCCATCGTTTTATGTATTTTATGATATGGCCTATTTTTTTAAACGTGTCCCACTGAAATGACATCATGTGCCACAAAACATGCGCTTGTCGTTCACAGCAAACCAGACTATCCGTTTAGCCGATTTCTTTCCGTAAACAAATGGTGAATGTCGAATCAGTCACACCAAACTGAAATTTTAGTGCCTGTGACAAACGGGCGTTTTTAAATAAAATGACGTCACGTTAGTCCGGACACGTTTGAATAAATCCACAATAATATAATAAGAAAAAATAAAAAAGTTTTAAAAAAATCCATCCAATTAACCAGTTGTTTGACAAACAGAACTGATGAACAAGTCCCTCTGACTCACAAACATGTACATGTCATTCATGAAGTATCCGTAGAGCACCGCATGCAACTCGAGTGACACTGTGAACGCTACCGGTGCAAATGGCACAAAATCGATGCGACCTTTGCGTAGTGCGGTGTACTGAAACGTTTTTTTCGGAATGCAAAATGTTTCTTTCATTCATTTTGAGCAAGCGTATTCAATTAGACATTTCACTCAGTGCAATTCCAAATTTCAATGCATTCAGTTTACAGCAACAAAATACAAGCCCCCGACAACATGTGATCTCCGACTGACCACAAAGAATATGCACATGAACGCCGATGCAATCTGCATGCTGCTGGCGAGGCTGCCGAATAAATGCAGACGAACGGACGCACTGAGCAGCTGCTGGCTGCACAACAACAACAAGCAAAGGCCAGCCAGCACCAGCGCGATCGCACGTTGCAGTGATTCCTGCAAAGCTTCGGTTGTGTTTTTTTTCTGGTATACCGAATTTCAACAATGTACAGTTAACAAAACAAAACTCTGAATTATAGGCAATCAGCTGATTGGTGGGTGATCACATGATGCACACTTTCTGTGCAGGCATTGCGCTGTGGAAGCGGATTCTGTCCTGCACAGAAAGTATGCATGTCATCACCAACCAATCAGCTGATTTCTATAATTTATAATAGAGTTCGCCTGTTGTTTTATTATGTTGACGATTTTCAAAAGAAGAAACGTTTGAAGCAACGGAAGGATATGCTGACAGACTTTGTGAGGTCCGGGTGACCGATAGACGCAAATCGTGATCGTGTAGAACAGCTGCATGCACATCACAAAGGTCATCAACGCCACTGCGTTGTAGTCACTCGTGCACAAGTTGTAGCGAGCCCAGAAACTCGTGCTGAATTGTGAAATGCGCTGATTTTTTTGGTTAATATTTATTGAAATGAATCGACCCGAAACAATGACGGTCAACCAGAACGAACAACAAAACTTGAATAACTACGCAAATAACAGGCGAACAAACGTTTACCCAATCAGTCCAACGATGTATGGCATTGGTGTGTCCGTGTCAGATGTGCCACGTTTGCGCCATTTGTTCACAGCAGTCCTGAAAATTTTGCGGCTTCACCAACTGCAAGCGCAAGACAACAGGTCTTCACTTCAGAATGAAAGATCAAGAAAAACTGTGCCGGGGAGGGGCTACACCTAGCGGGATGTGTGCTTAGGTAAGGCAGGCCGCTGCGGTCGTCTCCGGCCGTGTACAATAAAAAGATTAGGTCGTACAAGCTACGTCCGTACAGGCTACGGTCGTGCAGGTTTCAGTCGTGCAAGTTACGGTCGCGCAGGCTTTGACCTGTACAAACTACGGTCGTGCAGGTTTAGACCTTATAAGCTACGGTCGCGCAGGCTTTGACCTGTACAAACTACGGTCGTGCAGGTTTAGACCTTATAAGCTACGGTCGCACAGGCTTTCGCCCGTGCAAACTACGGCAGTGCCGGAAGCTTCAGTCTTACAAGGCTACGGTCGTGTGGGTTTCGGCTCTCAAGTATTTTTTAAAAGCACGAAAACATTTCAGAAGGGTGTTCCTCCTTACAATGGCGCCATGGTTGCTGCGATCACTTGCACGGCGCAAGACGCCAACAGCAGTTGCCATAGCGGATTCTCGTTGCGAAATTCATTGAGTCGTTGAGCCAAGAAATCCGATGGCAATCCCTTTGCCATGTTGATATGGTTGATATCGAAAATGTTGATAATAATTGAGATTGTCAATCTTACGGTGCTCACTGCTCACAATGACGCAAAGCAACCGCAACAAGGATGACGACACAAAATA